>BOPM01000607.1:226676-231676 GCA_022179025.1 Porites australiensis
TGGTGGAATGAGGCATGGTCCGGTAAACCAAAAATGATTTGCAATGACAGTGTCTACATCTGCATTAGTATGGTGGGCTTGGTTAATAGCTGATTTCAAAATCTGTATGACACGTTCTGCTTGACCATTTGTAGATGGCTTGTACGCTGCTCAAGTACAGTACAATATTCCATTGCTGGTGCAATATTGTTCCAATTCTGTAACGGTGAATTGGGGCCCATTGTCTGACACAATAATTTCGGCCAAACCATGCCTGCTGAAGAAGTCACGCAAGGTGGTCACAGTTGCTTTAGCTGATGTAGTTGACATTTTGACTACCTCTGGAAATTTACTGTAAGCATCTACTACCACAAGGTACATACAGCTAGAGATTGGCCCTGCAAAATCCACATGAATGCGAGACCACGGTCATCCTGGAAAGGTCCAAGGATGAATTTTAACTGGGGAAGGATTTGATCTCATAGACTGGCAAGTGCTACATGACGAAACAGAATCCATGTTGGGTCACCACACATAAGATTGTGCCAAAGCTTTCATTCGAGAGATCCCGGGGTGAGTGTCATGCAGTTCTTGCAACACTTTCTCTTTGAGCGATGGAGGAACAATAACACGAGCACCCCATAATAAGCAACCATGCCGTGTACTTAACTCGTCTTGTCTTGTCTTAAATGGTACCAGACTGGGATCCACTATGTGCAGCTGGGGTGTAGGCCCTCTCCATCAATCACATGTCCCAGGTAGACAACTGATGATTGAAAAAACTTGCACTTTGCCTTGTTTAGTAGGAATCCAGCATTAAGAAGTCGCTCGAACACTACAATTGACCTGCTCCCAACATCAGTGGCTTCATAGCTCAGTTGGTAGAGCATCGCACCGGTATCGCGAGGTCACGGATTCAAACCCCGTTAAAGTCCTGAATTTTTTTTTCAGGCTTCTTTACACAATTGCGTGAATTGCGTTCACTGCGACGATCATTTCTTCATTTTCATTTCATTTCCGCAGTTCATATATGATTTATTTCATATATCATGACTAGTGAAAGTGTATGAAGGTGGTCCTCTTCACCTGTGCCACCAACAAGAATATCATCCAAACGACTAAGAGCCTTTGGTATGTCCGACAACAAATTATCCATGATTCGCTGAAAGATAGCAGGACCAGATTGAATGCCATTTGGCAATCTTTTTAATGCACACAACCCAATGAGTTTTTTTTTAAAGATAAGACTGGGACTCTTTCGCAATCGGTACTTGATGATAGGCCTGCTTTATATCCAGGACACTGAACACCGTGCATCCTCTTAAAGCTGAGTGTCTGAGGCATAGGGTAGGTTTCAACACGGGCACTTGCATTATATGTGACACTGAAATCTCCACAAACACGGACGTCCTCAAAGTCTTTCTTGCCAACGACTACAATTGGAGCTGCACTGTTCGCAGATGTCACTCGTTCGATCACACCATCTTTTTCCATCTTAAGCAGTGCACTCTCAACTTTCTACTGTAATGCATAAGGAACTGGTCTGGCTTCATGGAATCTGGCTTCTTTACATTCATTCAACACGACAGGATCCCCAGTGTAATATCCAAGTTGGGGCTGAAATAATTCACTATATTTCTCAAGGACTGATGATGCTAATGTCTGGTTTCCTAGGGTTTCTGGGTGTGTAGAGGAACGGCATGGCAAAGTTCAACGTGATTCAAACCTAGCAAATTCTTCCAATCCAGCTTGACATCTGTAAGCCAGTTTCGACCAAATAAAGCACTAGTCCCTTCGTGTACAATTAGCAAAGGCAGTGGTTGTTGTGATCCCATGTACTCAACCTTCACATGTGCTTCGCCTAAGGGACGCACAGTCTCACCTGTGTATGTCGACAGCACAACATTTGTAGATTTCATTTCAACATCTGGGCAAACTTGTTTTACGAAAGTAATCGGGGCAAGGGCTAACGCTCGTCCAGTGTCTAGCTGCATCAGACAATCCTGGTCTGGGACAGAAATTTCAGATCTGGACGTTGCATAAATATCATACACCACATACAACTCATCTTCTTCAGATAATTGTTCCTGAGGTGGCTTTTCTTCAAAACCCATAACATTTACTCCACCTTTCTTACGCACTCAAGCAATATGTCCTCGTAACTTTCAATGGCGACACACAGCCTTCCTAAATTCGCATTTAGATCTTACATGATCAGAATTACCGCGTGAAAAACAAGCATAAGAAGCTGCTGGCTGGAAACTGGACGAAATCTAGCTAGGAAACGGCCGCGAAGTAGATTGGATAGCTCAATTTCCACGAGAAGAGGACGGTAAGGCTGAGAATTCTTTCGTAACTGAATTAACTGGTTGAGGCAATTGTTGCTGTTGGACTTGCAAAGTTTCTTTAGCCGCGATTTCGTCGGTGATAGCCACTTGGAGAGCCTCTTAAATGTTCGATCTTCACTCAATAGTTTTTTTCAAGTCACAGGGTTTCAAATCCCACACACAAACTGATTGCGGAGCGAGCAGTTCATGAATTTGCCAAAATTACAAGTGGCGGCCAAATGTCTTAAACGAGCACTGTAAACCGACACGCTCTCATTTTCTTCTTGACAACATCGATGAAATCTGTAGGATTTGGCAACTTCCAATCGTTTGGGCGGAAAGTGTTGTTGTAGTACTTCACTTAATGCCTCAAATGTTTTCTCTTTTGGGTTCTCAGGGCTGCACAAATCGCGAAGAGTGCTGTGTGTCTTCTTACCAATGACGGAGATCATCATGGCAAGCTTTTTCTGATTAGCTGCCCGAACAACAGCCGCAGAGGCATCATCAGCACATTTTCCAATATCATTGGCTACAAAGAACTGGTCAAGTCTTTTAAGGTAAGCCTTAAAAGACTCAGAGGACGGATCAAATTCACCAACAGAACCGAGTAACAATGAAGCCATGGTGGGATTTGCAAACACACCCGCGAGCACGTGCGCAGAAGCACAAACGAACGAAACGAAGTGAAGTAAGATCATACGGTGTAGGAAATAGCACGAAATAGTCGTATAACACAAAGTGATCGCATCCTCGTCGTCATATGTTGTAACTTGACGCGAGCATTGAACATGAACACTCGAGTCTTCTTTTGTTCCTAGTTCTCACTCCTGCACAAGTGCATCCATGTAACACCAAGGCAAAACGCATTGCGCATGAGCATAAAATTTAACATCCGGTCAGCTTTTTATTTCCGGTCTAGTATATAAACCAATTGCGTAAGCACAACATTGCCGCAGCGACAATTTTAAAAGCAAAAAGGGAGAAACAGACAAAAAAGGGGGCGAAAAAAATCACTTCATTTGAAAGCTTATATATTTTTCTAGTGTCAAACTTTTGCACCAAATGGTTATCTGTTTGCACCAACGGTGAAAATGATGTTTGAAGTTTGCAGGTCGCGAGCGCTCGACAAGACGAATTTGTTTTTAATGGCTTTCTTGCATGCTACTGGTTTGGCATAAGTTAATTTGGGAGAAGGCGATAACTAAGAAAAGAATGGCAATACTTATGAAAGAGACCAAAATAAAGAGCGCGAGGGACTCGCTCTCCTGGTGAAGATATTTGCAGTGCATCATTCCCAGAGGAATCTCTCTGCTTGCGTCGGTGGAGTGGTAGCTGGTGGAGACGAGCCATTGAAGACGCTAACTGCGGCTTGAGCGGCGGCTGATGCGGCTTTCTCGATCGCCTCGTTTAGTGACCCTTGAACAATCGATTGTACTTGGGTGAGCTGGGTGGCTGATAAAAGCTCGTCTTGTGGCGACTCCCTGTCCAGTAGCTCCTGGACTTGGCGCTGAAGCTGCTGAAATTGCAGTTCGAGGGCATTTTGATCAGTTTGATTTTCTACGTGCTCGCCGCCATCTTGAATAGGGGGCGGAGTGCCAGGAAGGTTGTCTGTGTTAGTCCGTGCCTCTTCAATTCGTTTAATCAGGGCATCACGTTCTCCGGTCGTTTTGAGGTTTAGCCTGCTGCACAGGGATCACAAATCCTTTACGTATAGCCTGCCAAGTTCGAGATTTGCAGGTATAGGGCCGGGATCGGCCGGCGTGGAAGCGTTCCTTGCTCGGAGAGTCGGAGGCATGTTTTCAAGATATGTGTAGTTTATGCGTTAAAAACACCACGCAGAATGCAAGTTCAACTAGCCTTGCGGCTGCGGCTGCGGCTGCGGCTGCACCTGAGTAGATTCTGGCGAAGTTTACTGCTTTCCAGAAGACGGACGAGAAAGAAACAAACAGGAACTGAAAATTTTGTGGCAAAGTGAACACTGTTGCTTATCTCATGTGAGAACAAAAGACAGCTTTCGAGTTAGCAGGCACGTATCAAGATGCCAAGGTTCGCTCTGATTGGATGGTTTCGGGATTCTCACGTGAGATCATTTGAGGACAAAGGTTGGATAATTTAGCAAAGCTCATAGCTCAAAATGGAAACAAGAGTTGTTGATTAACTGAAATTTATTTCATATGTTCAATAAATTGTGATCATATAATATATAGAAGATATGACACAACTTTATGAGATAAAAGTAAAACTATGAGAAAACCAAAACAGGAATCTTTCCCGGCTTTTCATGAGAGAGAGACAATTGTTCGTAGATTAGCAAGCAACGCGCTTTCCAGAAGTGACGCACTATGCTTATGTTCCATCAAATATTGTGAAGAGACTGAACAAGAACCGTCTTTTAAACAAAGGCGTGGATATCAAATTAGCCAAGACTTATATCAGAAAACAAGTTGGAGGTAGTGTATTAACAAGTATTTTATCAATTGGAAGAGCTTTTGCACTGACATTGGGTAAAACACTTGGTATGTCAGCGTTAGCAGCTCTTGCTGGTGAAGGTGCCAGTCAATTGGTAAAAGAGATATCTGGAGGCAATCTAATGTGTGATATTGTAGACGCTGAAAGAACTTTAGCATCAGCATTAAAAAAGATCTCTGGAGGGCATGTAGGAAGCTTTTTAATTCCGCATAGTATAAAATCAAT
>BOPM01000607.1:239176-242608 GCA_022179025.1 Porites australiensis
TGAGCGAAGAAAAAAGTTAAGCAGAATAGTCAAGGAAACGAAAACACGTTGTAATTTGTAAACAATTTTTCCCCGCCAGTGGCCTGCCAATCCACCGCGGGGCAAGCGATAATTTTCCCGCCAAATATTAACGCATGGGTATTATGCGTACTATGCGTTCGCGTCTTATGTAAGACGGGAAGGTCATTTATGCGAGGTTTTCCTCGTCTTAGCTAAGACGCGTCTAATCTAAGAACAGGTGTTAAGGGCTGTTCTGAAATAAGACCCGTCTTCGCTGAGTCGCGTCTTATTTTAGACGAAATGTGCCGTTTAGACGGAAAGTTCGCGTCTTATTTAGACGCGTCCTATGTAATATGGGTCTTATTTTTCCTCGTATAAATAGCCCTAATGTTGTCTTAAAGTTCGTTTCGATTTATTGAATTTATCAGACAAAACGGCAAGTTTAATTGATCAGTTGCTAATTTTGTGGTTGCATAAACGTACACATGGGAAAAAACGACAATCGATGTGCAATTTCGAAAACAAATGAATTTTCTGTTTCAAAACATCCTAACATTTTACTGCTTAAACGAGGAAAAACGGATGTCAACAAGTCAGAAACTAGCTGTGACCGTAAAATTATTTACGGTAAAATAGAGCACGCAGGCCACGTAAAATACCGTGCACAGTGCTAAAAAAGTCAAAGTTTCATTCACTCCTTTGAAGTCTTTGAAGACTTGAAGGACAGCAAAATATTGTCCGCTTCCTTAGTTTTGTTCTATGTCATGCTAAGTGTTATTGAAATCAGCTTATCTGAGAAAACGGCAAGTGTTAAGTTTCTGCATAAACGTACACATGCGAAAAACGACAATCGATGTGCAGTTTCGACAAAAAATATAGGAACTTTCTGTTTCAAAACATTCTAACATTTTATTGCTTAAACGAGAGAAAAAAGGATGTCGACAAGCGTAGTTACTAAAACAAGGAATGCCCTACAATGATCTACAATGATCTACAATGACCGAACGAGGGGACCTGAAAATATGCTTAAGATGCCTGTAATAAGCTAAAATGAAGATTTTAGAAAAAGACAAAAAAAAAGATCAGGGGACATGTGTGCATAAACGTATCGCATTTAGTCTACTGCATGACAGCCAAATGATGACAGCATCTCTAATTATTACGCTTGGAGATAAATGTACAGTGTAATGATACATGTATGATGATAATGAAAACCATCCCTTGCAACCTTTCCCGTTAGTTGTGTTTTGTGTTGTCTTTTTTTCAAACAAATTAAACAAACACAGTCACCCCAACAGTCGATCCGGGGGGATCTTCAAGGGACGTTTGGGTATAGATGAACAAACGAGGCCTTCAAATTCTGACCCTGTTTAAGAGAAAAATTGTTTATTTAAGTACCCTGGCCTGTATAAGACATCATAAGACCCTTTACCGGTAAGTGGCTTCCGGTCCAACAAGATGCTCTGTTTGTAACGCTAAATCCCATCTAGGCCAACTAAGGGAGTGCCTGGATGACTTCCCTCAATACAAGGTATAATAGTGTTGCCGGTAAAAACGCGATTGCAATAATTTATTTTCAAGTTTCTCAAGTTACCTTAGATCATACTTTATTTTTGTTTTGCCTCTTTAAAATGTGCTTGGCAATTTAATACCATGAGCCTAGTGTCACGTCCAAGCGTGACACACGACAAACATCATTGTCTGTCAATTTGGAGCTCATTGTAGGGCTTATTTTAACTCATTTTAGGTCGTAGCAGCTCATTGTAGATCATCGTAGGTCATTCCATGTTTTAGTAACTACGTGTCGACAAGTCAGAAACTAGTTATGCTCTTACAATAATAGTAAAGTTAATAACGGTTAATCGAACCACGGGCTACGTAAAATACCGTACACAAAGTCAAAGTTTTATTCATTCCTCTGAAGACTGAAGGAGAGCAAAATATTGGTCGCTTCCTTAGTTTGTTCAGTGTTATCGCCATTGTCAAATGGTATGGAACCAAGAGACAACTGTTTAGCCACGCCAAGCTGTTCTTCCTCTGCCTCTGCTGTATTTGGCGATAAGCAGAAACTGGTTGAGCTAGTAAAGTTTCGCCGATCAGGGAAAGTTACACCGTAACTTTCCATCCGCACTCTGGTTTGCGAGCAATTTTCAGTAGTTGAGCTGTTCGCGGCGGCGTCAAGATCTGGAAGAGTTTTAAGTCCAAGGCGTTTTTCGTTCTCAACGGCCTTTTTCCTCTCAAGGAAAGATTTCACAATTTCTCGTCGAGGCGGTCCACTGCCCTTTAATGATTTCTTCACGAACGCAATGTCCTGTTGAGAACAATTTTAGAGCGCCTAAAAGCACTGTTTCAATTTAGCAATAAAATGAAACGAAACGAAATAGGACTCAACGGTTTAAATTGAAAGCAAAAGGGTCCAAGATTCCAGTAATGAATTGATTATTTGAAAGTTGAGTTCCTTAGTAGTTGTACATTTCAGATTCATCTCCGCATTCCTGCATAGTAATGACCAGTCAATTCACACGCGCGGTCGATTACCCTCGATATGAAATTTCTACTGGCTCTGTTTTCTTGAATTTGATATACTGTAATGTATTCATAGCAATTTTATCCATAGCCTGCATGACAGGCGCTTTATGAGCCAAGCTGGGCGAACGCGATATAATCTCACACCCATACAATACCGCCAGCTACGCAGGCTATTGTTCTTGCTGTTCCGCCCACTTACGCCCACAAATATTAGAGACCTTTAAGATACCCCGATATCGGTTTACGGGTACGGGTAGTGTACCCGTACACGTAAAATGTTTATGTGCGTGACTATTTCGATTAAGATACCCGAAGAATTAACGCGCGGGGATTGATAAGGATTGTTTACAAAGATGGCGGCTGCGGCGGCGAGGTTGGCTCTTTTTCCTCTGAAATAAGTTGACTGAATTGTTTAATTAAGTCCATCAAATGTATCCAAAATTCTTCTTTACGAATGTTCTTTCTTTAGAAAGCACGCCGATGATATGCTTCTTCTTCATTCGTTCGACACTGAGGTCAGCATTAATTTGGGTAAATAAATGGCCCTACCGCATATCATTGTGTGCTTTTTTCAGACATATGGGACATAATAAACAGTGCTAGAATTTCCTGGTAATATTAACTAGTGCTAATATTTAAAAACATATCAAAAGTTAAGGGTATTCCATGTAATTGAAACACCCCCCTAAATGTCTTCGTTCAAGCCATATATTTAAATGACCATTTCCCCCCTACCTTTTAAAGGTTTTGAATGACCTATACACAGGGTTCGTGCAGGAATTTCAGAGTTAAATTTAAGGACTTTTTAAGGAGTATTTAAGGACTTAAATTTGACTTTCAAGGAGTCATTTTTGCTATCAAAAAACGTAAGTCATTCAGAATTCTGAAAATCATTTACACACA
>BOPM01000607.1:245851-254112 GCA_022179025.1 Porites australiensis
GTGAAACATGAAAGGTCAACATGAAGTCTCGCGCAAGCATACAACATTAATGTGTAGTGCTACTTTTTGGAGCTCATAAAAGCTTTTAATAATTCAAGCTGCTTGTTCATTTGTTACTCCTGCAGGGAAATGCGTCTCTTCTCAACTTTTATTTGCCCTCTCCTAAGTTTAGTCTCAGCCTCAAGTGCATCTCGTTTGTATTCTAGCTCCTGGGATCTCAGTTCTTTTTCTAACTCCTTCTTTTCTGACAGGTATGACATCACATCTGGTCGACTTGGTTGCTTTCTTTTTTTTTTGCTTTCCTAGTAAAATAATAATTATTAAATTATTAATTATTAAAAGGTAATTGCATAATGTGTGAGAATTATTATTCTCACAGGAAATACCAAGGGTAAAACTAAAGGCATTTGGAAACTACAAAATAAATGACATTTTGCTAACAGCTTGATACTTGTGTTATTCCACAGTGAACCTAACATAGAGGGACTTGACATACAAAGAAACCAGAGATGAGAATGACCCTCCCCCCCCAAACAAGAAGGTCATTAAACCACACCCCCAAAAAATGAACCGTGATGAACAAGAAGTTTGCAATATGGCATTTTCATATTTACTTTTTCAGTGGGAGAGGGTGGTTTGGCCAGTTTTACCCAAACATTTAAAGAGTAGTAACATTCTAGCTGGTAATTCTTTACAAAATAAAAGACAATGGGCCAGGCACCCAGGCTCTTGAATGAGAAAAATATACATCTACTGAACATTTCCTGATTATTCACAAGTAAAGGAGTAGGTGCATGCACAACCAGTTATACTTACTGGCACTAGGGCCAGCTGCTCCCTCATCATCCGAATTGTCACTACCTGAAGTATTTGATTCTGAAAAAGAAAAGGAAAAGAACAGGGATGGTTATTTTTAGAATTCCTCTATTTCAAAAGTTAAGTCTTAAGTGTTATTGTCAGAAAAAACCGGGCAATAGCAAAAGATCGAGGTCGGCCGTTTACCTTCATGTTTTCACAGTATGAAAGCTATCTGAAAAGATGAACAACCGTGACATTTGGAGAAGTAGCCGTTTGATTTTCTTCGAGATATCACTATTTCGAGATTTTGGGACCTCCGGCGACCTAAAAAAGCACAAATTTTGGCTAACTTTGGGTGAAGTTAAAACATACTTGGCCAAACTCCCAATAGTTCTTATATTTTTTCCATAACACCTATCGCTTCGTTAGTCGACTGGAATATGTTAAACTTCCTTTGCTTAAATACTCTATTTTTTACCTGGTGCTAAAAATCGCTCCTGAATCGTTAATGAGCGTCACCCAAATTTCAGTCATTTTCAGTTGACTGTTTTACCGAGATGCGGCAGTTTATTTCAAAAGTAAAATCATTTCTAGATGGCTTATTGTGCTGCTATCAAAATCCAGTTTGTTTAAAATTGGTATCTAGCAGCAAATTGGAAAAAATGGCATGCGAAGGTACAATAATAAGCGTCAAGTATTAATATTTCCCGCCAAATTTTATAGCGCCACGTTTCGTTTTACCGTGATTGTGGCTCGCAGATATCTTAAAGTATACTTTCATGACTTCACTAAAAAGATAATTGAAAACTTTTATATCACTATTGACAAGGATAAACATTGTAAATCTCCGTTTTGATAACAATCTCCTGAATAAACAACTAAAAATGTCAAAAGCACGAAGCCCATTTTTCCCGCGAAAGTTTTAATTTACTTGTCACGAAATAGAGTAAAGCCAGACTTTATTCTCAGTTTTCAGACGGTCGCCAGAAAACAAACTTAAATCAAACAATGCCATCAAAATGAAGACTTATCCTGATTAAGTTACTTCATATGGACACATTTTTCTCCAACTCTTGGACGTAGAGAAGACGTAGAGAAGAAAGCAACAGAACTTTTCTCTGCTCAATAACGGAATCTTAAATAAAATCAAGCACGGCAGTGAATGCCTTCAGATGTGCAGATGCCTTCTGATCTGTTTCGGTTTTTTCACGTCTTTTGTGGCTCGGGCTGTATCACGCAGATGATTTAAATACCTCAAGTTAAATAAACTGCGACAGGACGGGTGAAACTGGGCCTCTCGTGCAAACAAATCTTCCCCTTGTACTTTGCGATGAAGATGACTATTGCCAAGCTCGAGGGCTCGAGGCTCAATCTGTTTCCCAGTAGGCTCCTTTAGAGCTCCGTCTTTGTCCTTGAACACTGGGAACTTGATGCATTGCTCTGTTTTTCCACACGATTTCAGTTCAAGCTTTTCACAGAAAACGCATTTGGAGAAAACAGCTGCGGAGCAGATGAGGATGATGATTTACGAGGGGAACGTGTTGTTGTTGTGGCTTCACTATTAGGTGTCACACTGGACTTCAACTTGTCCTGGTTTTTAGTAAACCTTTGGTAACAGGTGATAGCAGATTGCTTCTAAATTTGCACCCTCGAGATTCTCTGGAATCTGCAAACAAACATCTTCCATGCGATTCGGTGAATCATGAGGTTCCATAACTCGCCTGTCACGAACTTCATGTAATTGGGAAAGCTTCTCAGTAGCAGATCCCTTGACATTACTGAGTGCTGTGAAATCGCCATGATGAATGCCACTCGCATGTAAAATACGGCGAAGAGCGGGCCGCTTGTGAAGAAAGTCTTGTCTGTTAGCGTTATTACCTTTGCGTTTCATCTCTTAAAATTCTAACAGTGATTTTTTTTTAACGATTTAGACTCTTAAAAGTGCAAAACATAGTTCAAATCTTTCTTAAAATAATATGAAAATATGACTTAACGCATTTTTAATTAGTATCAAAATGAAATCGCAGTTTAAGTACAAACTATCCAAATTTTCACATATATTTTTTTTCGGTTTTATATACAGGCGTGTAGAATAAAAGTTAAAGTGAAAAGAAGAAGTAGCGATACGTAAAAATGCCCTGCATATTTGATAACCATTTCAAATGAGGTTGTAAATTAAACAGTGGCCCAGTTAATAGTTCATGTGCTGCTTGGCCTGTTTCACATTAGGATTGTAGTACTAGAAGCATAGTCTGATTTAAGAAGGCAATAGGGTGACTTATTTAATAGTATTTTCGCTTTGATCCAATTCTGGACTTTATAAGATTCTTTTTAATCTGTGGTTGCCCTTTTTTAAAATGGAAAAATTAATAGAGGTAATCATAAAAAACTGAGTTGAATATAATGTTAAGTTTTATTCTTTATTCTGAGCGTAAATCATACTTAATTTGTTTTCACTGTTTACTTCAAATTTATTTAATTTGTCAAAAAAAGGACGTATATACTTTAAAGGTATTCGTTATAGTAAAAGTATACGCAAATAAAAGTTATTTGCCTCTTTTGATAAACTAATTGTCCGCAATTAAGTTTCATTAGAAAACCAAGATGGCTGCCAAGATGGCCGCCACAAAGAGCACGAAAAAAAGGCCTTGGGACAATATTTCGCGATGGGAACATAGAATTTCTTTTTCAAGACATCTTGAGGATTACAAAAATGTAAGTTAGAAAAATATATCCTAGGGGTGCATGGGTACCCTGCCTTCCGACTAGACTATTTCTCTGTTGTAACTTTTTTGCGTTTACTTCACGGTAATTGATTTTATTACCATTTCTAAGGCCATTTTTCAGTATATAACAAATAAACCTTTCGTTAATTTCTGTAAAACTGTAATACTAATTTATCCTGGGTTAATACTTTTTTATCCTGTTGAACAACTTACTGTATTTTTTTTTTCATGTCCTTTTTTCTGTTGCGCCTCATTTGTGAATAAATAAAAAGAGTGTCAGCTGTGGAGAAACTGTAATCTAATTATGTTTGCCCTTTGCGTACGTTCACTTTCGTTTTTACGAACCCTCGGATTTTCATCAAAAACAGTTGCAAAAGAAAAAGAAACTGTCAATACTAATTTAGTTTACTTTTTGGTTGTCATGAAAAGGCTCTTCTGGCACAGATTACTACAACAGGTGTTGCGACAACTTAGAAGCAAAACGTTTGTTTGTACTTTCAATTAGCTTTGCACGCAAAGTTTATGTTGTCAGTAAAATTAGAGTTCAAGGTAAGAAAAAATATTTTAGCGGGGCTTAAGTATGATTTTCCCCATTGGCTTGATGGCAATAAGGTGTCTTTATCACTCGGTACACGCGGTTTGGACACAATGAAACCACCCTTTTTGAGTAAAGCATCAGTCATGGGAAACTGCAATCTGTCGCAAATACTTGCTTACGGGCGTTCGTGTTCCACCCTTTTGATGCAAATCGTGGGAACTACTTTAAGCTAAAAAAGAAAATCTGTAAAAATGAATGCATTACACTAACCTGAGCCAATAGGAACCACAGCATTGAATAAAACAAAGATTTCCGCTGACATATCAGCGTTTACAGGTCTAGGGAGTTTAAGTCCTCTCTTGGTACCTTCATGGTCTGGATAACAACATATTTCGACTTTACGACCCGGCCAGTTAGTCGTAAGATCCAGCCTATGCTTGCGACAGATTGTCATGGTCTACATTTCGTCATTGCTAACAGCACCCAAAAGTCGAAAAGACCTGCACGGTTTAAAATTAACTCTGTTTCGCTGACCTCGGTGCTTCCTCTACCACGTTTTACGCTGATTTTCAGACTAAGAAGATGAAAGGTAATATCTCTTTTGCAGGCAAGTAACGGCAGAATAACCGTACCAACTCCACGCAAGCCACATGGCGATTCCTCCGATCTGAATGAACAATTCATGTTTTGATCTGTTTTCAACCTGTCGTGACGTCCGATCATTAAATTCGTGACAACTCTAGCGTTCGATGGAAACAGGGTGTCTCTATGAAGTAATTTAATTAGGATAATTCTGAATTTTCTTGGTATTATTTGATTTAAGTTTGTTTTCTGGCCAACGTCAAAAGCTCAGAACTGAGAATACAGTCCGGCTTTATTGTACTGCGTGACAAATAAATTAAAACTTTCGCGGGAAAAATGGGCTTCGTTTTTTGACGATTTCGCTTGCTTATTAAAAAGATTATTATCAATACGGTGATTTATAATGTTTTTCCTTGTAATTAGGGATATAAAAGTTTTCAATTATCTCTTCTGAAGTCGTAAAAATCTATTTTAAGACATTTACGAACCACAATCACAGTAAAACGAAACGTGGCGCTATAAAATTTGGCGGGAAATATTAATACTCGACGCTTATTATTGAACTTCGCATGCCATTTTCTCCAATTTGCTGCTAGATACCAATTTTAAACAAACTGGATTTTGATAACAGCACAATAAGCCATCTAGAAATGATTTTACTTTTGAAATAAACTGCCGCATCTCGGTAAAACAGTCAACTGAAAATGACTGAAATTTGGGTGACGCTCATTAACGATTCAGGAGCGATTTTTAGCACCAGGTAAAAAATAGAGTATTTAAGCAAAGGAAGTTTAACATATTCTAGTCGACTAACGAAGCGATAGGTGTTATGGAAAAAATATAAGAACTATTGGGAGTTTGGCCAAGTATGTTTTAACTTCACCCAAAGTTAGCCAAAATTTGTGCTTTTTTAGGTCGCCGGAGGTCCCAAAATCTCGAAATAGTGATATCTCGAAGAAAATCGAACGGCTACTTCTCCAAATGCCATGGTTGTTAATCTTTTCAGATAGCTTCATACTGTGAAAACATGAAGGTAAACGGCCGACCTCGATCTTTTGCTATTGCCCGGTTTTTTCTGACAATAACACTTAAGTGAGTAATAACTTACTTCTCTTCAGTGTTTCCATAGCCTTATCCCTGAATTCATTTGCTTTCTTTCTATCCTGTTCATCTTTTTTCTTGAGTTTCTTGCTCTGCTGCTGTAAGTCATCAAGATAAACCCTGATATCATCGAAAAGTTGATGAATTTCATTATACTGCTCCTCAGTGCCTGCCCTGACAATTTAACAATAAGACCCTCAGCTATTTGCTCGTTATTCAATGGCTGTAAAGTTTGGTAAAAACTAAAAATGAATTTATGAAATACTTTTTTAAGGCTGCAGAGTTCTCATCTTTGTGATGGCGAAGAAGAACATCAAAGTGCTCTTTACATGAGCGGCCTTTGACTGTGATTTCGTCTTTTGCCCATGCTCTTTGAAGATTGTCAGCAATTAGGTTCCAGTCATTGGGATTACTAGGGCTTAATGCCAGCACTTCTCTAAGAAGATCAAGGTCATGGTTTATGTTCCACCTAAACATAGTCTGGAAATGAAAAACCATTGTGAGATTTTTCTAAGATGAAGAAGACTGAATAGGAGGGTTTCTGAAAATCTACACACTTCTTGGTACTTCCCACAATTATGTAGGTTGCTTTCAACCGTAACTGATCTTCTTTTAGTTCTTAGCAAGTTATATTTTTCTCATTGATCCTTCTTTATCATGCCCCCCCCACCCCCCACACACACACACACACACGCACTCACACTCCTCCCTGCTATATCCAAATGGTTTGCTTAATAAAACACTGGCAACACACATTTTCAGAAAACTAAACTTGTTTCAGGGTTGTGCCCCTTTTTCAGAAACAAAGAAGTTGTAGGGCTTTTCCAGAACTTTTTGAGGACTCTGAAATTCACATTAACCCTTTCACTGCCATGATCTCAATGTTAATTCTCCTTACTGTCTGCCATACATTTCATATTGTACACTCGAGTTCAACAGATTTCCAGAACTTTCCAGGACCAGCAGCCGTTTTCTAGGACTCCAGTTCTGGAAAATGCCACAGTAAAATTACAGGATTTTCGAGGACCCGCACGAAACCTGTCTTCCCTTAGTTAAAAGAACAAGCACGCAAAATTAACTTTGTACATGCATGTCGCTTAAGGCATACAAAATCTCCCTCAAATTCTACACTTCATATCTTAACAACAAGCTGCAACAAAGAATTCATTCATACATAAGCTTATTGAAATATCATGGAAAGATTTTAAGAAACTTGGTGGGAAGTCCCTCGACCGAAAGCTTGTTATCGCAAACCCCGCCATTTTGATCGAGGCACATCACCAAACAGTTCCTTTGATTGTCAACTTCAACAGTGACTCCCATGCTAAATTTTTCAGTGCTATTTCTTTTGCGAAACTCAAACATTCGAGCAATTCTCAGAAATCCCCCCAAATACCGCCACAAATTGATATCGTTTCAGAGTTCAATCTGCGCATTTGAGGTCCAAAATCAATACATTTTGAAGCGCCTTCTTTACAGCTAAAATTCAAATTTGGCGAAAATATTTGAACAGACTTGCAATAACATTGCCAAGGGGTCATACAATTTACATTTGTACTTAAAAAGTCTTAAAAACTTACTCGTTTCTCCATCACTCACTGGTAAATCGTAAATCTTCTCGTACCGGTAAATCTTGTGCGGGTAAACTGGTGTCTAGCCCGGAAAAACGGCTGGTTCTACCGGGTAAGGTCGATGACGTCACCACAAAATGAAAAAACATGACGCTAGCCGTTACCCGTACACCGATTTCGGGGTATCTTAAGGTCTCTATTTACTACCCGCGGTGATGTCAAAAGAACCAATCAAAATTATCGTACGGAAACTGTCACCTTTCTGGCGCAAAGCGTCTGCGTTGCAGTAGAAATGAGGAGTTACGACTGTTTCCATGGCTTCGCGAACTCCTACCAAAGTTTGCGGGCCTAAATCATTTAATTCTTTATGTAGGACAGTGTTAAAAAGCAATAATTTATTTAGTTCTCACATCTAACTAAAACACCAAACTGAATTTGATATGAAAATGTCATTCTTTTATTTACATAAACTAGAAACACTTACAATGCGTAATGTGGTATTTCTGACAGTCTAAATCTACATACAATTCCAATTTCGTTACATCAATCATTCACAAAAAACTGTACAATTAGTCAGGAAATCACAAATCACGCCGTCGCTATCGGTTCAAGGTTACAAAAGTTAAAATCACTTACGGGAAAAACACAAAAAAACACCTTCACTGAAACTTTTGATCGCATATAGTTCAAACAAAATCCCGATAAAATGGTCCCTAATATTTCCTGAAGAGTTCTGAGCGAATGTTCCTGAATTACTTGCCAATAAAGTCCACTTGCATAGTCCTTGATCCACGAAAACAAATTCCTCACAAGAAGCCTTTAAGGTGTTCACACAAAGTTCCCACGCACAGTCCTGCTTTGTTCCATAAATATATTCCATCCAGCGGAACTTGAAGCAAAATCCGCAATAAAAGTTCCTGATTCGTACTTAACAGAATCCAGTAA
>BOPM01000608.1:14726-40418 GCA_022179025.1 Porites australiensis
GTTTTTTTTTACTTCTTTTATCTAATAGTTCTTTTTCCAAACGTTTAAAATTATATGTTCTCTTATGTCATAGTAAAAGTAATAACAATTTCATAAGGAAAATACAAAGACCTGCGGTTTGTACAGTCCTGAAACCACAAACAGAGTTTACCTGCTCAGGAGCTAGTTAAGCTTGAACGTATTTATAACTGATTAGGCGATCATTATTACATCCAAACACGGCACAAGGATCTTTTTTCCCATTACAATCTTATTCCAAGAAAACTTTAAGAAAAAATGTCCCGGAAAGCGCCCGAAAATACAAACGAAATGCGCTCATGCCCCCTGGCCATCCTATAATACTCCTTCAGAATCGAATTAATTCAATATGGTTGCTGTAGTGGTAAAAAGGTCTATTGCTGCTTTTTCCTACACTCTTAAGTGTCCAACTTACATACATTTAAGAGTTTAACCAATGAGCGATCAACAGAACAGGAGTGACACAAAAGAAGCTGAACGGTTTATTGGTGTGCTACACAGTAAAATGCAGTACACAAAAACGGACCGGAAGGAAACAGTTACTGTTTTTGTGTATTCTTCTTCTTCTTTTTTTTTTCTGTAATTTGTTTACCCACGGAACTCTTAGGAGTTCGTTAGAACTCATTGAAACGTGTCCAAGTGTTCCAGATCGAATTCAAGTGAATAAAAAAACATTTTCGGATGGATAGGTTACCAAATTTCTCTTAGCTATGGGGCTTCCCTAAAAAACAAACAGACACTAAAAGTCAAATGCCCATCGCATACCTCCAGAGGGTCTTTGACTGCTTTCTTATTCCAAGAATGAAACGCGTTGATTATCTTCCTGAATTGAGAAGGAGTCCGTTGGAAATGAACCTAGTAACAAAAATACAAGAGAAGCCCAACGTTTCGCGCTCTGAAAGGGCAATTCAAGTCCATGCAATGGTGAAGGTTGTAAAACAGACTAACCGCTAAGAAGCCTCCCGACGCAGACGTTCTTTGGGCTGGTCGCGCAGTCCTCCCCAACGAACGTCTGCTGAAGCGAGCGGTTAAAAACAAAGACCAATCACCGCACACTTCCAGATCTGGGACGTGTGCTTTGCACCTTGACAAATTTAGCACGAGACTTTGGAAAAGGTCAGCAAAATCAGAAAAGTTCTCCTAAATGGAAAAGCCCTTAAATTTCTAAGCCCAGGGGTCTTTCCTATAATGGCCTATAAAGGCTCTTTTTCACACTTCAGATATATGAAAGGGTAGGGATTTCACTAGTTGAAGTATATGAAAAGGTAAGGAAATATGACATTTTGGTCTGTAAAAGGCCTACAATGGCTGACAGGTGCATAGTATTTCTGTGAAAGAGCGAGCTGGTTTTGTGTTTTATTTAATATATTTTTAAATATAAATAAGACACTTAAAAGAGACAGTGCATTTACAGCAGTTAAAAGGGTTGCAAATTTCTAAACCCGGCATGTGAAAGGGGTACCATTTGTCAATAGAGAGTATACGAAAATGGTACCTTTTCTTTCAAAAATAGTATACAAAAGGGAAAGGTGTTGGACCTCGGGGCAGAGCCTCTGCCCCCGTATAAATGAGTTCAACTCGGGATTTAAAGCCGCCAACGAACTATAGAAATTCAACTGTACTTTGCAGGCGTCTGTTTCTCTTACGTTTTCTGAGATTTTGCATTGCAAAACAAAATACACGAAAAAATACACTAACTAGTGCAAATAAAAAGTACTTTAACCGACCTCAAGCTTTCTCAGGAACGTTCTTGCTCTCACAAACTCTAAGTTTGCCATAAACTATGAAATATCAAGAAGAGGGAACGGTTATAACATGGTGGTGTTGGATCGGGATACATTAATTTACAGAAAAGATTCTACCTAGGTGTTTCGCACCTACGTACTAAATGGCTAATAAGGTCTTGGTCATGATCCAAGAGTGACAATAAAAAGATTTTTCCAATAAAAAAAGAAGGGAACAAACTGCCCACCTACTCCTCCCCTAAGCTAACATTAACGTAAACATTGGTTTAGGGGAGGGGTAGGTGGGCAGTTTTCATAAAACCTAAATTGATCCATAAGAAAGTAAGAAACTTACCACGCCCGCTTCAACTGCCTGGTGAGGCTCTAAAAATCCCACAAAACCTTCCACAAGGTCAGGATAATCTGCCAGTACAACTTCAACCCTTCTGTATAACTACAAAAAATGATATTGAGATAAGCTATAATTCACCCCTTAAGAAACAAATCTGACCTACGTGATCTTCATTAACTGGCGTGATACAACTCATACACTTTGACTCTGAAGATGACTACCGCCCAGATCGCCGAAACGTCAGTCACTGTCAACAACAACAGTCCTATTCAGGACTACGTTCAACCGGACGATCAAACTCAACCTACTTTTGAAATGACTCCTGGGTTCAAACCTTTCGCAAAAAGGGAACTGAAGACGAAATGTGTCTCGCAATTGTTTCTGAAATCGTAATACTGGGGACGCGCCGGTCATCTATTGGCCAATGTTTTTCCTTGAACTTAGCAACAGTTCCAGAAAACTTTGCGAAAGTTAACTCGTCCTAGTTTCCGTCTTGTTGCAGAACAGGCCACGTTACTCCGAGGCTTTAGGTTCAAAACTGCAAATTTTTCACGACTCCATGGTCTCGCAATTCCCAAAAGAGACTTGAGTACAAAGAAAACTAAACCATACAAAGAAAAATGACCAGAAAGCCTGGGAGTCATGTTACAATTTTGATATATCGTGGGCTATTGAGTCATTACAACAATAATTTATAAGCATTCACTTTTTGGAGTTTTATGCGTGAAATCTCACCTGCAGAACTCATTTGCCTTCAAAATTTACCAAACCACGCGTTTCAAAAGGGTTTGGTCGACGGATTGGTGACTGATTTTTCGAATCTCAGTCGCCAGCAAGAAATGAATGACAGTATTAGGTTTCACTCACACATGGACCTGGGTAAATGAGAAACTGGGTCAACGTCTCCAAACAATATTTACCTCTACTGGGGAGCACTGTTCCTGGGAAGACATTGCCAGCGTTCGTAGAAATTCCTCGTAAGTTTCGGGGTCGTCCGTTAGCTGCTTCTATCAAAAGGAAGGCGAAAAGTACAATACTTACTCTTCCTTACTTAACTCTTTTAAGATTTCTCAGAATGTGACATTAAGGGTGATGTTTTTCGAGACGATTCGCATCGACGAGTTTTAGCGCAATGCAAGCCTAGCAACATGGCTGCGACATTGTTTCGAAAGGTTACAACATTGTTCCAACACTCCAACGTTTTGTTGCGCAAAAAATTGTCGTTGTGAATCGTCCCGTGTAACATCACCTGAAAGGAGCTGAATTATGCAATTTATACAACCTTCGTGCTTCGAAATAGACTTCGAATACCACTCAGAATTATGGAAGAAATACTGCGTTTTCATATGACGTCATGGCGGCCATATTGGTGTTCCAATCCAGTCTTGTTGGATTTGAAATCCTTCTTGAGTAAACGCTTTCTTTTGTTCCAATAAATTTGCACAGATCCTGGCAACGTGAGTGAAAACGCTCAATACACCTAAGTATCGATGAGTGATTTGAAGTAAGCAGTAGTAACGCGAATTTGACGAAACTCGAAATCTCTGTTTGGCATGACTTCAATTTACTTTAGCATACAGTATGTAATTTATTGAATTGGCCGGTTTTACTAGTTGTTTGCCCCTTGAAAAACGTGACATTGCTTTTGTCGCTTGAATCCTTTCGTGAGTGCAAGATGGCAGGCATGGCGAAAGCAGCCTACAAAAATCATCCCTTTAGGTCTGTTGTCACCGATTCCGCAAAAGTTTACGAGAAATGGGGTATTAAACTAAAGAATGGACCTCACCTTAACCTTGGCTATGAAATGTTCAGCAAATGCTTGAGCCCTGTTCCTAAACTGAGAGAATCAAAACAAGAATAAATATTATAGAATAAATATATAGGACATTTAATAGGCTCCGCGCAATTATCGTCTGTGTTACAGAGTGTCAAGAAATATACTATCATATTTGCGTTCACTATAAACAAGAGAAAAACCGAAAAATTGAAAACCGTTGCGTTACTACAGTACACTTTGGGCGCTTTTCAGTCAACTAAAACATCTGGTTTGAAATTTTGGCAACTTCTAGTAGCGAATGGAACAGCATTTTCCAAAATTTCCAAAAATGAGGACAACCTCGCCAAGTATACCCAAATTTTCGAAAATTTTTTCCGAAAGTTTCCTTTCCACTCAAGTTTGCCCGCGAAATTTCTATAATTTTCGCTTGAATTGTTCGCATTTCGGAAATTCAACAGTTTTCGAATTTTCTGGAAACTTTTCCCCATTTGCGGCTATTTCCAAATTCTCGAAAGTTTCGGTTGAATGGAAAGCGCCATTTACCTTAGGGTCTGGTTCCAGAATGTAACTTCCCGCCATTCCAGCCTGTGAGTTTAATGCAGCTTTACGCGAGGTCCCACTGCCGGCACCTCCGCTCTCAGACCCAGTCACGTGTGACTTTGATGTCACGCGACCACATGCCATGCTACCCCCATTCTTGTCACGCGATGCCTTTGCTTTAGAAACAGGAACTGGTTTGTTACTTGTGTTCGCTGATGATGTCTTTTCTGTTGCCTCCTTCGATGCATTCTCTTGCTCACTGTTAGTCTCCTTTGTAGCAGCATTTGAAGAATTTGAATCAGCTTCAGAAGGAGGAACAATCGGTTCATTGTCCGATGTTTCGTCCATTGGGGCGACAGTTTCATCATTTACGGAAGAATGGTTGGAATCAACGTTTGTATCCAAATCCGGTTCTGGTGCAGATGCAAGACTTGGTGGTGAATTATCCTCGCTCGTAGTCATGGTACTGGTTGCGTTAACATTTAAATAAAAAAAGGAAATAAAATTAACTTTCTCGCACTCATTGACAAAAACACAAGAATATTTGCTCTGACTATGAACTGTTTAAATTGTGTTCCAAAATACCCCAACGTTGATGTCAAAAATCAGCTACGTCTCGTTTATAAAAATTAACCAGTTTAGTAACAAAGTTTACGGAGGGTAGCCTTGAAGTGGCTTGATTGTAACATCTGTCTCATTTGACTCCAAGAAAAACAGTTAAAAATCCTCCGCAATACTTTCTTGGACAAAAAAGTAACAAGACAATCCTGGGGATAAAGAAACTAAATAAACATGATAACAGCTTACTTGCTAACGGGAGATGACCGCACATTTGTCACCGTGTCCGGTTTATCGACTTCGCGAACCACTTCAACGGGTTGTGGTGGCGCGACAGCCTTCCATGGACCTGTAGAAGTTGTTATAGCAACCCAAGTGACTGCATGTTCCTGCGTTACCTGCAGATCCACTACCAGTCGGTAGAGCCACGGCGCATGCTCCGGCACTAAATTTGGGTGCAATAGGGCGGCCGTAAGCTGTACCTTCTATTTTCTGTTTTACAACCTTGGCTTTCGCTTTTTCTTGACTTTCACGGCGTTCCTTCTCTCGCTTTTTGTAATTTTTCATCCACTCTGGTTCCAACGATTGTCTGCTTCGCTGTCTCCGAATACGATGTTCTGCATAGTACAAACAAAGTTAGACGATTTATAGAAAATTAAGTAGGCGGCCAATTTCTTCTTTGACCCCCTCGACGACGAAACGACCACGTTTGTTATCGACAACTAAAGTATTTTTCCTTTTTAAAAGAAAAATTAATTAACTCCAATGAAGATCATTGTTGACCTTTGAATTGAAATTTGAAAAATAAATTCTACATTCACTAAATTCAATAGGTCTCAGAGCAAGAGCCATGTTCATTTAGTTAATTATCACCTGTAGAAACTTGTACCCTAGTGGGTTCTATCCAAATTTCTTTATATCTGCGATAGTATTTGACAACGTTCTCAGGCGCTCGAGCGGATAGCAGATTCTTGCAGCAAATCTGTAGCTGTTTAGGGCTTTTCACGGGCAGCAAATGCTCTTGGATTAAATCCCATTTTTTGCCCAGTTGCTTCATTCCCATCGCCAGCAGATTATCTTCAGCATCCGAGAATTTGACCCGCAGCCCGTTCAACTGCTTGGGCGTGTCGCCCGTCCTGGGAAGAAGATTATGAAGAGGAAGCAACTCCACGAACCGGAACACGTTTGTGTTCGCCGCCATTAACTGGACGTTGGTGTCGGACGGCGACGGAAGCAGCTCTTCTTCAACACGTCTGGAACGCCTCGTTGTTTTGGCGGGAGATTTGTTATCCTTCTTGGGAGTGGCGCATTTTGGTGGGCTCGGTGTTCTTCGTTTAGGTACGAAGGTGCTATTAACAATTCTGAAAAGAACCAGAGATTATTTTAAATTCGATAGAGTCCGGTGTCACTGTATTTAGCACGAAAGTACTAATTGGGAACACTTATTTACGTCTCCTACTGTAGACGGGGCCGCCATTTTACGCAGTCATTCGAGCCACACGAAGGTCTAGCCATTTGCAAGGCAAAGGAAAAACCTTCACTTCTCAATGTTATTTCAAGACCCTGAGTATTGTTCCAGCCCTAGGAATCGAACCCGCGATATCCCAAGCGCTCTACCGACTGATCCGTTATCCTGCCATGATAATAAAGGGCTCGCACAACACTTCACATAAAAGACTTACTCAACAGCATCCTCGAGAGGACGCGCACAAAACTTCACACTTAAGGGACTTACTCGACAGCGTCCTGGAGTGGACGCGCACATTACTTCACGTAGGGGACTTACTCGGCAGCATCCTCGACAGGACGCGCACAACACTTGACATAAGGGTCTTACCCAACAGCATCCTCGAGAGGACGCGCACAACTCTTCAAATAAGGGACTTACTCGACAGCGTCCTCAAGTCCTGGAAAGCTAAATGCTGACGTATGCACCTTTCCGTCACCCAGTCCTCTTATGAGCTGAGCATTACATGCACGGTCTTGGAAACCTTTTAATTCAGTGACATAGTCACGTGTCAGCTTTGCTTCTTTGGTCAGGCTGTCATCCTCTCGCGACATCAAGTATATCTGTGTAAGGAGCTGTGTGTGCTGGAAAGAAAATTCTGATTAGAATTCGTAGTGAAAGGCAAGGTGTCACACGAGCACACAATTTTTATGATAAATATGTTAACTGGTATAAAGCTACGGAAAGATGAGCAACAAAAGAGAGCAACTTTCTTTGCAACATTGCTTCAAAATGAGTTGAAAAACTACGTTGGGCGTTTTACCACCCACGAATCAAACATGCGTTAGAAGAGCACGAAGCGAGAGTCACGCGCGACGAAAGGGGCAAGAAGAAAAAACATCATTAACTGTAAGCGCCATTATTTTCTAACTCGATGGGTTTACTATGTTTTTTCTGGTGTAGGTGCTCCGCTCACCGCGCTTCCTGGAGTCTTATTTGGATTTTGTGCTTTCTTACAATGTAGGTCTCCATGTGTTTGCGGTCATAGGAAACAGTGTGAAGTAGAGCTGGCTTTTTATTGTTGCCGATGTTGTTGTTGTATTAAAACGCCTGATTAACTTCGTTCATGCGCACACCTCAGGGATCTGTTTTCAGGTTTCCACGATTCGAATTTTGTGATTTCCTCTAGGTCTAATTTGATCCCCGTGTTTGTGTCGTCATGATGACGCATGTGTATGACAGGTAACTGGCTATAAGCACCATGAGTTTCGCCACTTTAGAAACGAAAAGGAAGCTGGGGGGAGTTAACTTTCGCAAAGACGACTGGGACTGTTACTAGGGACAGGGAAGAAAAATGCCCCATAGCTGACCGACGCGTCCCCAGTAACGATCTCAGAAACGGATTGCGGGACGCATTTCGGCTCTGGTGCCTGTTTCTCGAAAGGCCCGGAAACTTTACGGGCCCAAAGGCAAATTTTAAAATCAAAACCGGTTGAATAGTAGCACAAACCAGCCAATTTTGCTTCGTTAACCGATAGTTTCATTGTATCATTTTCAGAATTATTGACACTTTGAACTTGAATGCAAACACTGCCAACATGAAACAGCTTTCCGGACCCAAAAAGCTAACGAAACTTTCGAGAAACGGGCCCCTGGGGCCCGTTTCTCGAAAGTCTCGGTAACTTTTGGGGCCCGAAATCAAATATTCAAATCGAAATATAAAGAATAAGAGCGCGGGATCCTGGCTAGAAAACTACTCTATTTTGTTTCATGTACTGATAGTTTTGTCGTTTTAGATGCAAAACTGTTGAAACCTCTACCTTGCATGTAAACAACAACAGCTTTACGGGCCCGTTAATTATTGGGACTTTCGAGAAACGGGCCCCTGGTCTTCATCTCGTTTTTTAAGTGGCGAGGCGTGCTCCGCTCATGCGTAGTGTCTTCATCTACCAGTTGTAGTTGTACATTTAATCTGTCCAACTGCTGCTGCGAGAACAACTGAACAATATCCTGACCACTGGTCCTAAAGAAAAAAGATTGCACTCAAACAGTCAAAATGAAGATTTACTGCATGGACAGGGACAAACAAAACACATGATATAGACCACGGGTTTTTTATTCTAACATCGACGTAAATTGCAAACGTAGAGAAGTCTGCAGCAATCATGAGAATAAAATCAAGGATATAGTGCTCAGGAAGGACTTCTTGAACCACGTTTTACACTGCATACGGATAGAACAATAATCATTTATTTTAATCAATTTAATTTTATAGAAACATTTAAGAATAAAAATAAACGAAAGTGAAACGTGTGAGTTCGAAAATTTTTATTCCTAAACATTTACTTCATTAATTATTATTTTTTTGTTGACTTGATAGCTTGACAGAACAGAAAAACAGTACATCTTCGATGTCTCTCTTTAATGTTTTCTAATACTTTATGCATTGTTTATACATCAATTGTATTAAAACAGAATAGGAAAAATAACAAAATACAAAAATACCAATGTAAAACTGTAGACAAAAACTGAAAAATGATTCCCAGCACAAATGTAAACTGAGAATTGTAGTAAGACTGGAACCAAAAGAATACACCAACCTGCATTATATTCGGCACATGTGAAATGCGACTTCTAAATCAAATGTTGAACTTAAGTCGAATTTTCGACTGTAATTCAGTCGCAGACTCGGCGAAGTCGTATTTGATTTGAAACTGTTGATTCAGACGTCGCATCTCAAAGCAGTTGCCTCTCGAATTAAATTAAGCACATGTGAAATTCGATGTTTGAACTGGGTAATGACAACAGTGTCCAGTATTACTATAAATACCGGTAGATACGCTATGATACATATGGCATTTTTTATATTCCTGTAGATTTTGCTTTCAATTTACCACATTATGTTACTAGTTATATGCACCACACAAGTAAAAAAGAGAGTAAAAAAGAAAAAGAAAAAAATAAGGCCGCGAAAAATTTTGAATCCGGACCCTCCGAATACGTTGAACTAAAAATGCACGCCTCTATCCACTGGACCACCTCGGTGAACGCCGGAGACTCGAGGAGACTGTTGTCTGAAGTCTTTGAAAGAAAAGTAGATTATTTTATGCTCATAACATCTTCCGAAAAAAACTTTAGCTTAATTGCATCAAGAAAAGAAAAAATGCAAGAAATACTGTGAAAATCACGTTTTCGTGTGGAAACTATAAGATTTTTACGTTTTTATCGCGCTGCTTACCTGAGACGCGGACCAAGGACCATCGAAAACGGTCGCCTTTTTGCGAATTCCAAGCAAAATATTTATGTCTGGAACTTGAAACTTCAGGATTATCGACAGGTACATAAAAGCTATCTTCAGGGAGTATTTCAGCTCGTTACATGAAGATTCGGGTAAGATATTCAAGTTAATGACTTTTACACGCGGACCAAGGACCACATACTGTATGACCGTACGATTCTCTCCCTACTCGTAAGGTGTCTTTTCATTGGTCGGGGAAAACGTTAACACAACATTGTTTATAATTATTTCCATTGCTTTAGGTTAGGGTAGCAAACCATTTGGCTTTTAGCGTTAGAACAACTGCTACATGAGCTCTCCCCCCACAATTAAGAAAAACAATATGGCCGCCAAGTACAACCTCTTAGCTTTCAACGTTCTCCTTCATTAACAAACGTTGAACATTTATTTCGGCAAACAAACAGTTGAGTTGAAAAAGGATTTTACAAAAGTCTCATAAGTAGGTCTCCTTTTCGATTTTAATTTGCAATATCGGTCGATTTACTCAACTTTTTAACTTCTGGCTCTGTTTTCGTTTGCTTCTGCTTTGAAAATGGAATAATAATTACTCAGGGGTAATACAGTGTAAAGATTTGTGGAGAAAAACAACAAAAACTTGTAGATTTATGGCGAAAAATGTACTTTAAAAACGAACTAATATATTCAAAACGCTCTGATCACATGACTTATGGCGCAATGTCCCTCTTTTGGTAACGAACAAAATTGTCAGGTAGAACATTACTTTCCTGCAAATTTTCTTTGCCGTGTGTTGAAACGTGAACTCTCTACAGCCCTCGGCCTAGTTTCCCGACTTTTTCGCTCATGTCCATTGCCCCCTTAAATTTTAAATTCTGGACGTAAACTGGTTATTTTTAAATGCTCCACACAACCAAAACCTCAAATATGCTATTTTATTTTAACCCAACGATTAAATCTTGCCAAAGAAAAAAAAAAACATTAATTCAGCAATGGTCACGTGACTGATGACGTCATCACCCTAGATGTGACATGAAAAGATATTTTATGGCAAATGCTATCTTGTTGTTGTCTGACATTCTTCTACGTATAAAATTGTCAAAGTTATATATTATTATTATTATTATTATTACTATTGTTGATTGTTGATCAGCTGTAGAGCAAAGAAATAATTACTAAATGAAGTTATGCAAAAATACCGCATGAAGTACTAATGCCCTTGGAGACTTAGGGGAAGCTATAAATGGGACGGGATTCAAAAAGGCAAAATCCATGAAAAGTCAACAACAAAAACGTGATAGGGGCTTGTCCTTTGAAAGTGCTTGAACAGTCAGATGTTATCTACAGGAATTAATTTCTTGTCTTCTAAAACACTTGGTCATCAGTGCGAGTGATGTCAATTCGGATATTCCCATAAAAACCTAAACATGCTATAGGAAAGAAAGATGCAGAGTACCCTGGGGTGAGCGGTTAGGAGCTGCCTGGCACAACTCCTCAGGTGTTTGAATCGCTTTTGCTTGCAGCGTCAGTTGTCCGATGACAGGTTGAATCCGTGACCAGACTTTGGTTCACTTTGTATCGCCGGCTAATCGGAAAGCTTTCCATTGCGTCACAGTGCTTTGACTTATGTTTTAACTCGAGCCTTCAGTGGGTTAGAACAGCACTACTTTCCATGGTATCATAAAGTCCAAATATGGAGTCACAAACATCCTCGCGAAAATCCTATGGCTTTTTTGTATGAAGAAAATCACTCGTCCAAAATCGTAAAAAGTGCCGGGCGTCAATGGGTTATATAAATAAAGTTTAAAAAGATAAAAGTATATATATCTGCAATGACCAGAGTGCGAGAGCTTTATACAGTCAAAAACGAGTGAAACACTTGCCGCGGATTCAGTTGATTTTCTTTTCAGCGTGGTGTTCGTAATATCGAGGAGATTGCAAGGAGAAAGATGATTGTTATATTTGTCATGGTGAAAGCCTTCACTGTGATGGACAACCTATCCTGCATGTGCTGCAGGCGTTTACTCGGGGTACAAGAGCACAGAAATTAACTTAGAATACTTGATGGAGAAGGATAGAAAAAGCCACTATCTACCTCTGTGATCAAACAATTTCCCCCCTCCCTCATCTGTCAGTCCGCCTCGCTGATTTAAAAATCAGACAAAGCGACTACGGGGAGTACTAATTTTTCGTCCGCGCATTTTTGATCCTATCTGCTGATCGATACAGCGGTCTAAAGCTGCAAACAGACCCCCTATCTTCTTACTATGTTCGTTTTAATTTCAGTCACTTAAGGACAATTAAGGCAGTTTACTCTGGAGCAGCCATCACGCACTCATGAGAAAAAAGGATCATTAAGTGGTCGATTTTTGTTTGTTTTTGGTAAATATTAATCTCATTAATATGAATGTGGACAATAATAACGCCGGACAGGTCTGGGCAAGGAGCAAGCAGTTTGAAAATTACTGGAGTGGGCCTATTTCAGAATTGAGCAAGATACATTGTATGGGAGTCACAAGACTACAGAGAACCAATTGTAATACACTACGCTAGCATGTACGACTATAGTGCTTAATTTTTTATATTATTAGACTAAGGCTTTATAATTTCAGCGCATTTTAGTGTTAAAGCAAACAAGCAACCAGGATTAAGCTTTTCTAGTTACATTTAGCCTTACTGCACTGACGACCCCCTCCCTTTTTTTCTAAAGGGAGGTGGACGTCTGTAAACAGCAAGCTAGGGTTACATTTGAATTCGAAGTTTCTCTCCCACCCACTCCATAGGCAGTTTCTGATTGTTTTTTGTTTAAGTTGTTTGTAACTTAGTGTTCTTTTTTGATCTTCGATATGGACCGTAGTTGAGTGTATCAATATGAACCCCTGATTAGTTATATCCAGTGGTTTATTGTATGTAAGGAAAAATAATACTTGAATAAACTGCCTGTTCCCAAAACAAGATTTTTGCATGTTCATCTTTGGTTTTGTTCTACGCTGCGCCACGAACACGTATACACACTAAATCTATACGCAAAATTTTCTGGACTTGCAAGATTTGTCTTTGAAGAAAAAATAAAAACACATTGGTAGCACTTTTTTCTGTACCAATGCTAAACCAGATGAAATAGAAACTTACCACGAGTTTTCTTAGCTAACTGGTTAGGAACGTCTAACGACGTAGTCTCCTCGTTGTTTTCAAGAGCGTTTATTCTCTTCTTTTGTTCGTTCAGCTCCAATTCTACTCTCAGAAAACCGGCGCAGTAAAACACAATCGACAAGACAGAAAGAATCGAGGCAAAGGAAGGTAAACTCTACTTCTGAGAAGCCAGCGGTCTGGTGATTTGTATGAAAAGGTTTGTTGATTAATAAATTGTTATCGCTAATTATACCATAAGAGACTATTTACAGCGGTCTCACCCAAGCGAGCATAAGAGGGATCGCACAAATGCATTCATTACCATTTCGATAGAAGTTTCAACAACTAACGGTTATGGCTGCTCCAGCTGCTAACGAAGCCCAGCCCCAAGGACCTCAGGTACCTCGTGTCCCACAGGCCAATGTGGTCCAGCTCATTCTAGCCGAACGACCTCCGCAAAAACCAATTCTCGACACCAACGGGCTTGAGGTAATGTGTCTACCGTTTTTTCATACTTCGCTAGCGCTGCTGCCTCTTTTCGTGTGCACGTGTCGGCATGTTCTCATTTGTCCCTTCCCTGCGTTTACCTGCGTGTTCGTTCTCCACTCCATCTAGCCTCCTGGCTTACGTTGTTCATTGCCTTGTTATCAGCTTTTCGTGCCGATATGCATTTCATTTTAGTTTTTCCGGCGTGAGAAGTTCTTTGGTTTGTTTGTTTGTTGCCTCATGACCGATGTTATTTATTTTAGTTTTTCCGGCATGAGAAGTTCTTTGGTTTGTTTGTTTGTTTCCTCATGACCGATGTTATTTATTTTAGTTTTTCCGGCATGAGAAGTTCTTTGGTTTGTTTGTTTGTTGCCTCATGACCGATGTTATTTATTGTATTCCCATTGCATTTTGCTTGCTTTGTTTCCGGCTCGAGAAGTTTTCTTTGTTGTCATTGCCTCTTAGCCTATGTAATTCATTGCACTTTTCTGGCTTTTTTGCAATCAGCATTTCGCTTCGGTTTTGCCGGTTTTTAGCTTATCAATTTGTTTTGTTCCTCATTACCGGCGTTTTATCGCATTGTTATACATTTTCTCTAAAAGCTACTACTGTGCTTCAGTTTTCCCGGCATGAGAAGTTCATTTATTCGTTTGTTCCCTCATGGCCGACGTTATTCATTGCACTTTTATTACTTTTATATACAAGAAATTTTGCCTGGTACAATGGCTTTAGCTAGCTTTTCGCTTTGCTTTTGCGTGCCGGCATCTAGTTTATTGTTTTGTCATTATTACTGGTTTTTTCATCGCTTTACTACACTTTTTATAGCAAACTTTGCTTTAGTTTTTCCGGCATGAGAAGTTGTTTATTTGTTGTTGCCTCATGGCCGATGTTTTTTATTGCTTTGTTGCTGTGGTTTATCTCGAGCGCATTTTAATATATTTGTTTTCCCGGCCTGAGAAGTTCTTTTATTCGTTTGTTCCCTCATGGTCGATGTTATTCATTGCATTTTTATTACTTGTTATACCACAGAGTTTAATCCTTGGAACAATAGCTTTAGTTTTTCGCTTTGCTTTTACTGACATCTAGTTTCTTTACTATCACACTTTGGTGTAGTGAAAACTTTGCTTTACTTTCTCCCGCATTTTAAGTTCTTTAAATTGTTTGTTGCCTCATGGCCTATGTTGATTATTCCTTGATGTTGCTGCTGTTTATCTCGTAGGCTTTTTATTTATTTGTTTGTTTTCTGTTTGTTCCATATGACTGGTGTTTGTCACATTATTATTATTATTTGTTTGTTTGTTTGTTTTTTTTTGGTGACAATTTTGGTTTAGTTTTTTCCGGCGTTAGAAGTTCCTTAACTTTGTCTGTTACGCTTTCTATAGTTACTACGCTTTACTAAAATGGAGTGGGCATTTTACTTGGTTTGCTTTCAGACATGACAAGTTTTATTAACTTGTCCCATGTAATTCATTGCCCTGTTATGGAAGTTTGGTCAATCGGTATTTTAATTTTATTTATTCGTCCGTTGCCTCGTTTTGCAGCGTCTTCTTACATTGTAATTAATCGATCTTGTTCTTTTGTACTCCGAGCATTTTGTTTAAGCATTTGCCGTAAGATAAGTTCCCTTGTTTGTTTGTTATTTTGTTTAACGCATATCTTTCATTTCTACTTCTCCGGCAATTGCGTTTATTTGTTTGCTATGTTTTTAGTGTTGTTTCCTTCTTTTGTTTCGCCATTATAGCACCATTTTCTTGTCACATGTTACTGTTTTCAACGCCATTAGCATTGCTATCTTTCGTTTCCATAGTCCCGTGTGCGGTGTCTTCTTTTTTATTGTTCTTTTATATATTATTTTTCTGTTTCTTTGTCATTTCTGTTAGGCCTTTGTGCGTAATTTCCACGGATCTTTAGTCAAGCGCTCTTGGTTCCGACATCGTTCTTAACGTATTGCCTTGCCTTCTTGGTGTTTTTTCCTTTTTTCCCGTGTTCCTCGCTCTTCGCGGTCGAGGCATTAGTGAACTTACGCAACAGGACGGGAGAGGAAAGAAGACGGCAAACCTTGTGTGACAACCGTGACAACAATTTTGTTTGAAATAACTTTTCGCCAAACATCACTTTCCTTTAAACAGATCTTTTTGTAAAAACAAGAAAACATTAACGCTAAGTGAAGCTCACGACATAAGTAATAGCGCTAGCCCTGTCGAGTTTAACACACACAAACATTTTGCCGTCCTCTTCTTCCTGCCGTCCTGTTGCGTAAACTCACTATTATCTTAGTCGTGAGCTACAAATAAAATTTGTTGTTTATTGCTACTAGTTTTATGTGTCCTTTTTCCCTTACCCGCTCTAGGGTGGCAGTTTTGAAAGGGAGTCAATTTCCCTCTCAGTTATTTGAGGCTCAAAACTGCCGTCCCCGGAGCCACCTCCTCCATTTTATTTGCCTTTTTTCCTTTTCTTTTAGCCCCCTTCCAAGCGTTTTAAGGGTGCCACTCCTACCATTCCTCGGTGGGAATTTACGGCGGATTTCGACCCCACAAGTGTTATCAGTCCTTAAGTGCCCTGGGTCGGCTCTTATGGCTCGCCTCTTGAGGTGGCTCAGGGGATGGCGGAAGGCAACATCCATATCGCATCTAAGTTCGTAGATGTTATAAGTGGCCAGGCTTGCGCGGATGTTTCCATGCTCTCCTTCAGAGATTCCGACTCTTTTGTTGCTGGTAACCTACAAAATCATTTTCCAGCCTGGGAGCTCATCGCCAACATTGTCCCGTTTGATCTTACGTTTAAGATTTTGTTGTGGAACAAGAACTGTGTTGATGTACACGATTTCTTTCAACCTTATAGGAGAGAAAACCTTGATTTGGCGTTACCCCGCATCGGATTTTTCTAGCGCATCGTCTTGTAAACCGTTTGCTCAATTTATTTCTGATGCCATTATTGATTGATCTCTTAAGGACTCGGGCTATCTCCCCGTGGGGAAGGGTTAGTGAAGTACCCCCTCCTCATTTGGTTATGCCGTTTATGTAATGACAACCGTTTTCTCAATTTGTGGATCAAGGACATGCCATTTCAGCTTGATTCCCTTTTACGGCTCCCTCCAATGTAAAAGAGAATAAAATATTGTTTAAAATTCTCAATTTTAAGTTTACGTATGTACAAGCAAAAAGAATCTACATGAAGGTAACGTCCTGGACCCAGTTGTTCGAAGGTCGATTAGCGCTAACCCAGGGTTAAATTTTAACCTGGGTTTCTTTTTTCTTTTGTCCAAAAGCATTTTCCCGGACTATTTTCTCTATTCGTTTAAGAGCATCCAATCATCAAATTGTAAGCAAAAAGAATAAAACTGAATTTACTTTTTAAGCTCTTATATCTGAATTCAAATTTCGCACTAACCCCGGCTTATCTTTACCATTTTTTGAACTACCCGGCCCTGTATTTTAGTCTTAAGTCTAAAAAAAAAAAAACTAGCACAGAAAAAAGTCCGGCAGTGCATTCCACTGTCTAGCTGAAAAGTAAGAAAAGCAGTTAAGATCGTAGGTAGGTCTTTTAGGTTTACTAAGTGAAAGAATGTAGTTGCCGCGAAGATCATAGGAAGAGGTCCCGAGTGACAACTTATTCTTCATATAAGCAGAAAAATGAGCGAAACACAATTTGTTATATGACAATATGAAAAATTCTGAACGCGCTTGTTACATCACGAAGTAGAGTTGACTTTTGAAAGAAGAGTGGTGTATGGATACGAGTAATCTCCAATTATAAATCTAAGTATTCTTTTATTTAGTGCTTCAAGCTTATCCGCTTCCCGCGCTCCTCAAAAGTGCCAGACAGATGAGGTAAAATATTACGCTTTATACAGTTTAAATAAGATTTCCCTGCGTATGGGTTTTCGAAAGGGCATCATAACATTTAATTGATTGTTAATCCTTTTGCATACATTTTATATATGCCTAGAAAAATTCAGTTTCTTAACTATTTCCATTCCAAAATCTCTAAAGTGTCCTTTACTGGGCAGGAAAATCCATGCTGTCTCCGTATCACCTAGGACTAGACCCTGATGCTTGCTCTCATTAACTAACATCCCATTTTCATGGGACCACTGATTGGCCACCCCCACATTATGAGATACGCATGCTTCTAAAGCTGCCGGATCGACTTGAGAGTCGTACACCTGATGATCGTCCGCATCGGCATTCAACTTGGCCTTCTTTACGTGGAAGAAAAGATCGTTAATGAAAATGCTGAATAGCATAGCTCCTTGAACACTCCCCTGCGGGACCCTGCGCTTTACGCTTTCTCAGGTTTAAAAGGTGTCTCCAACTTTAACTCTCTGAGTTCTGCCAAAGAGATAGTTTCTAATTAGGGCACAACTTTTGTCGTCCATTCCATAGGCCCTCCGTTTCGACAGGAGGAGTGGATACTGTATAACATCAAACGCTTTGGAGAGATCCATAAAAACTACCGCAACGAGCTCCCCCCTGTCGCGCATCATCCTCCAGTCCTCCGTCAACCTTTGCAAAGAGGTCTAGCAACTACGAAACTTTCTATGAGCGCTTGTGAAGTCTGATAAGAGCCCAGTGTAAAATTCATACATCTGCCCTGATAGAAGACTTTCAAAAATAATGCTTAGAGTAGGGAGCACAGTTACAGGCCTATAGTTGATCTTACGAAACTCGTCGTCTTTTTTGTACAAAGGAGTCACCGTACGCGTGCACACCTTCTAGCTAGCAGGATAAGAGCAACGTGTAAGTATATTTATGAAGAGAATGTACTAATTTTCGGTTTAGCCTGTTCACATAACTTTTCTACATCGGTTCGTTATCTTTGACTTTTTGTTATTTATAGTGTCATATCCTACTGTAATGAGAATGTGTTACGCGTGATTATTAAAATTCAGTTTCTTTTTACATCTCCTGTCTCTTTTTGTCTCCCGTATCATATCCCTCTACCCATTCTTCCTTTTCTCTAGGCTTTTCCTTCTGTTCCGCGTTTTTTCGTTCCAGCAGTTCCGTGCCCATCTTGTCACTATCCCAATGATCATGTCTTCAAGTTTTGTCAAAATTACTGTTATGTTAGGCGTCGTGTTCACTAAGCCGTTCCCACGGCAGTCAGTTTCGTCCTCCCTGCTTTTGATCTGCTCTCTCCAGTCGGCAAGTCTATCGTCCGCTTATTCCCGCAGAAACAATCTTTAAAGGCGGAGCTTGAAGGCTTTATTTACGCCCTCCCTGACAATAAAAGCCTTTTTGATGCCATCCCTCTAGGTGCTTGCCGCTTTATGGTTTTCAAGGACTCAAAAGGTAAAGCCCAAGTCCATAACATGGGATGTCCACATCTTGGTCAGCGGGGTTCTTTCCCTTGCAAGTACCCATTGCGACTGGCCTACTCCACCGTTGACTGATACATTGGCAAGTTGCGCTCTATATTTTCCGCCATTGGTCGTCTAGGCGACTGGCGTAGGACTCTCCTTATTGGTAACCCGTCCTCTGATTTGTCAGTTAAGCAGTACCTCAAAGAGTTCTCCGCTGAGCAACTCCGGGCCAGCTTCGCTCCCAAGCAGGCTGTGCCGCCTTTTGCTGACAAATTGCTTTTGCTTTCTCGACACATCGAGAAAACGTCTTCTCCTCTCGTCCCTCTTGCCAACTGACATGTTTGTCACCGCCAGAGATCAAGCGTTCTTCAAGGCTCTTTTCTCTTCTGATGACCGTACATTGCGGGGATCTGGGGCAAATTAAGTTCTCGGATACTGCGTGTTTCCCTGATGGGAGTGGATTCGTATCACATTTGGGGAAAGACTTTGAGGGATGGCGTCTGCAACCTCTTTAGCATGCGCCGTCACCCCAACCCAGCATTATGCCCTATTAAGGGTCCTTAAACGTATGTGTCGGTTGCTCATGAAATTGGCATTAGCCTATCTCCTGGATACTTGTTTCGTGCGACAAATCATCAGGGGCATATTTTTGATAAACCCCTTTTAAGCTCCGAGGTCGACTCCCGCCTTAGAAAATATACTCGTGATGCCCTGACATTGACAGTGGGGAAACCCTTCACAGTTCTCTTTCCGTTTGTGCCCTTACTCTGGCTTTCTCCGGTTCCCCTTTGGCTGACGTTATGTCTCACGTTGGCTGGTCAAGTTCCAAAACAGCTTTTAATTACCTCAAGTTAGCTGACGTTTTCAGGGCTGGGGCTCCAGCTGACCTACTTGCTTCTGCTCCTTCGCAGTCTCAGGAGGCCTCTCGCATTTATGACGATTACAACTCCTTAAAGGATTTTGTCTCTGCTTTCCCTGTGTCCAACTCGTCTTCATTCAAGCGTGCTCTTCCACCGTTATTTTGCCTTTGTCTCATGGCTTCCTCTAGCTTTCAGTTTTGGGGCGTTTAGTATGGGGTTTTCTTGGAGTTTGGGTTGTTGGTCTCCGCTGTCTGGGTACCTGGCGTTCTACATGTCATTGTTCTCTGTGGCCGCCAGACTTCCATACCTCAATAGGAGTGCGGGTATAAGATCGGTGTAAATAGGATACTAATAAAAGACGCTCAAATAAGGTGCATTTTTTTTAGTAATAGATCTGAAACGTACTTATCCTGACTTTTTAGATTTCCAGTTGTTCGCAGTCTTTTTGTGTGTATTGTCTTGTGGTATGTAAAATTTGTAAAAATCATTTCCTCGGTTTTCAAATGACGTCACCAAAATTCAAACTAAGAAACTACGCTTCTTCTGAGGGCTTCTTTCATGAGGTATTACAGCACTTAAACACGCTATCTACACAAATTTTCGGTTCGAAAGGGTTCTTCGTTTTGCGATAGAGCACGATTAAATGACGCGGCATTTACCTGGCTGCCTGGAAAGCTATATTACATGTATTTGGGTTAAAAAAAAGTTACCGATTTTTTAAGATTTTGCTATCTAAATATTCCTTGTATCAGAATAGTTATAATAATCTTTCTCATGAGTTCCTCAAGCGATAATTTCACACATTTGAAGAAAAACTCAACGACAGATGTTTCTGTTGGTTTCCAGCGGCCATATTTGTGCCCCTCAAAGGGACACCAACATGGCGTCTCTTTACAAAGCTTTATAAATTTGGGTAAAACGCTTTTCCGAATATCTCTCATATGAAATATCGCACAGGCCCGATTCTTGGCAAGGCTTTTTGTATATCTCTAGTTATCTTTTTTTTCATTTCCCAGATTCTGAACTTTCTGTATTGACTGGTTTGCATCTTCTTTATTATTGATGGCGGTGACAATGAAAACAGAGACGCAACAATGTATTTTAGTTACCCATCACCAGTAAAGGAAGTTAGTATACAGCTTCGTGCTGACTGAATAGCAAAGGCGAAGCAAAAATGGTGCTTGTAAGTCCTCTCTTTGTCAACATGCAGATATAAGCCAAATATCAAGGGATACAGATCGTTGTACGAGAAAAGAGACGGAGGAGTTTGACTGTCTAAACTATTCCTGTGAGCCCCACCCTTGAATATTTTCTGATGCTGATTGTTACGAGACTCAGAGTCTAACTTGTTTTGACCACAGTTTTTAACTTAACCCAGTGGAATAAAATTGCAACCATATGCTAAACATTCTAAAGCTTGAATACTGTAATTCGTTGCTATAAAATAGTGTGCCTAAAAGGGCATGATAAAAGCTCCAACATGCGCAGAACACAGCTTCTTGTGCATCTTCACTGGCTCCTGATCGATCTCCGAATTGATTTTAAAATAATTTTTTTACCAGTTTTTATTAAAAAGAATTTATTACTTAATTGAAACGAAAACCTCCATTTAAAACACTTTCCTTTGGGAGTCTACGAAACCGCATCCATATATGTATTTATACTCGGCTTGGATTGGCTGACGTGATCTACTTTTATAGGGTTTAAGTTGTTGTCTCGTAAAACACTTCAACATCAGTGGGAGTGAAGTAGAAACTGGATCCACCTGCATAAAATCGACAGGAGTGACCAGATGCAGAGTACCCCGGGGGGAGGGGATAGTTGTCGCCGCAGTAGGTGTAGGAATTGCCGTTGCTTGCAGCGTTGTTGTGTATGTGCAGGTCGTGTGCGTCACCAAAGGATGGCCCCCTATCAGAACATGTGTAAATAGCTTTACTGTAATAACTTGACTTGATGTTCACCTTAACAGGAGCGTAGCCATTGATGTTATATAACGAGAACAGGAACGATTTACTTGAATAGACATAACGACAAGAACCTGTGGGAAAACATTTTTCAGATATTAATTTAGATTATTCAAAACACTTCAAGTAGCAAGGGCGAAAATGACAGCTATAAATATTTGTGTTGGAAGCTGGATTTTTTTCGCTTTAAAACCCTTTTAATAGAATATGCTATAACGATTAACAAAGCGAGGCAATACACCAGCCCTCACCTAAAATAGGACAAGTTTTCAAAAAGTACATTATACTACATTATAAAGCTACTTGTAAACTCTTGTAGAAAAAATGAAATTTCAGGCATTGTTCGCTTTGGTATTTATTTACTTAACTAGTTAGTTATTTTTAATAAGAATATGTTGCATCGACATTACAACTTTTCACGAATTGCTTGGTGTGAAAGCATTTCAATATTTTCAATCTGTTCATCAGAATACTTTTAAGAGACAAACAGAATAATCCCGAGAGAAAAAATTCGAAATAATACAACCCATGCGGCTTACTTGTTAGCCTGTTCCAGGCTCCGAGATGGTGGTGAAAAGTCGTTCAGTAATAAGAAATGCGAAAAACGCGCGGGGGCTGGGGAGAGACAGGGCGGCGGAGCCTGTACGCATTTTTTTAACGGCCTGTTCCGGTATATCAGCTCCTGATATACCCTCTGATTGGTCAATTGTGACAGTTAGCATCATCACCTAGTAGCGTGGTCATCAGTTTGTCATCACCAACATGGCTAACGCGAATCGCGCGTGTGATCTTCATGAATCCGCGTCGTCTTGTGCTTTAGACGAGTGTCTGCGACTTGGCTCGCGGTAAAGATGTTTTCGGTATTATGCCCACCGGTTTCGGCAAAAGTTTAATCTTCCAGCTATTCCCACGCTTGACTAAAGCTGCTCTAACCCTAGAAAACTCTATGATAATAGTCGTTTCGCCGCTGATATCTGCTATAATGCGAGACCAAGTGGAACAACTGAAAAAGCTTGGATTTTCGGCCGCAGCTATTTGGCATCGGTGACGAGGGAGAGGAGGACGAGAAGAAAGCGAGAGAAGGAAAGTGCGAAATTGTTTTCGGTAATCCGGAGTCCTGGTTGATCACAAAGTGGCAATAACAAAACAGTCCACCTGGTTAAGCTTATTCCGCTATTACCAAGGGAGAAACTACGCGCTCCAGTCAAAAGACTCACACTATTTTCAGAGAAACACTATCAAGCTGGAGTTTACTAAGTCACAATGCAATTCTCCTTAGTTGATGTAGCTTAAGTTTAAGCTGCACTTCATTCTTATAATTCTGGATCTGTAAATCACAATCCGTGATAATTTAACATTCTGCAAAGAAAACTAACGAGCTTGGCCCAGCGTGATACAACATTGCAGAAAAACATTACATTCCCGGACTAAAGAAAATCACTTTAGTCAGATCCAGAAGGCACTTTGGACAAAATTAAAACCCTTATTCAGTCGCAATAAAAAGCTTTACGCTTCAAATTAGAGGTTAAAGAAAATGCTCTCTCATCTGCAGAGGGCAAATCCTGCCGACCAGAGACAAACGCCACAGTAAATCGATATGTGTGCCATGACCTCTCAGTGTGAAACAAGCGGCTAAAGTCACATTTGCTCAGTGACAATGTAGAACATTCCAGAGCATAACCTACCCAACAGAGGAAAAAACTTACCACCCCCTTTTGTTGCTATAAACTAGAGCCAAAAAAACGGATGCTCTCACAGGATAACGAATTCGAAGACATAAATTTCCACACATCGCACAAGGAGTTCGCGTCGCGTGCAATGCTCACGCGAGAAACTTGAGAATGATTGTAGCTACCTGAAGTGTTAACAGTTTTGACAGCCGAATCCAGACGTGACAAAAATGGGCGGAAGAGGGTCGTTAAAGAAATGTTAACAGGCTCTCTCTCCCATTTTTCCCGCCGCCACCGCCCCCTTTCTCAAGTCGTGCGTCTTATTTTCGCTTTGCTCGTTTTAATACGTTCCCACTATACTATCTGAGAGCCTGGCACAGGCTACTTACTTGTATGCTAACGGTGTCTGTGAATTATGCTCAGTTAGGAGGCCTTATCCACACGTATCCGGATATAATATTTTGAAAACGGAGATTTTTTTCTACGTTTCTGCCTTCCGTTCACACATAAAAGGCGTTTTTGTGCAACGTAAACGCTGGTTTTAGGCCCAGCCCACGCGTATCGGGATATTTTTGAAAGCAGAGAAATTCATCTCCGTGTTTCAAAAAAAACATATAAATGTGCGTCCAAACCCATCGTATTTGAATCGTTTTTTTTTCCACTCCACATGAAAACGCTAAACATCTTTGTGCCATTAAGGCTGTGTTCTGAAATGATACATACCACCCCAAGACTTGCCAGTGTATCCACCAAATATGTAACTACCGACTTGGACGATGGTTACAGTGGGACCCTTTCCATCACAGTTGCTGTGGAATGTTGATGCCGCCCAACCATCTGTCTTAGCGTGCCAACACCTCACAAACCTGCTGCGGCGTGTAGTCTGGAGCGCTGGGTCTAAATATGAATTCAACTTGTTACGATACTTGCTGCCATGGCTGTCAAGAATGCTGGATGAGCTGAGAGCACCTAAAGACAAAGGTGGTGCACATCGATGAGAGGCCAGTCACACACTCAGTGTCAGGTCACACACTAACTGCAGTGCAGTGCACTGGAAGTTTTAGTCCTTGCGTCATTAAATCCTGTTTTATTCTTTCGCTTATTTTCCGCTACTCTACGAGCAAAATTAAAACATATATACATCGAAGAATCGACGAACTTGACAATTTGTTGTTTATACAACTGTATCAAACTACAAAACAAGGAAAATTAAGTCTACGGGTAAAAAACATCGACGCTAAGCTCAACATTTTGTGACCGACTGAAGAACAATCTGAAGTCACGCGTTCGAGACAAAGAAGATACATCAGAATTTTGGCAGTGCGACTACAAGAACCGACACTGAGCCGAGGCCACTCAGACAAAATTTTGAGACAAATTTTGAAATAACTATTCACAAGTCGAGATCTAAACAATGAAATTGCGCATAATTGTACTCAGAGCCAGTTCAAAATACGTTGCCAACAATTTTTCCAAAGGATATAAAAAATAAGGAATCGTGACGTTTGTGTAAATCAAGGTGAAAATGGTTTGACAACGACTGGGTTTGCCGGAATCAAAGCCATCAGTAAACAAATTTTGAGCTATCCGAACTTTTCAACTAAAGGCAACGGCCGCTCATTTCACTGCAAACGCAAAGGGCGCTCAGCGGGTGAATCGCAGTGTCGGTGATTTGAGAGCGCTTTCAACAAAGATATGGGGCTAACGCACTTGTCCAGCTTGGCCGGCAAAACAAAACTGCGAATGACTCTAGACTGCTCAAGAATAGCGAAGGAAATCGCCATGGTTAGTGGAATTTTTGTCAATGGAAGGAGACAGACATTGCTTTATTTTTGCAAGTGATCGCGAGAGTAAGAAAAAATCTTCAAAGCAAACAAGTCGATGATTGCCCCAAACTTGACAATCACAAGCAACGAATCTAACGAAACACAAAAACAGACAAAACTGATCGAAATCCACCAATCACAACCCATGACTTTTTGAACTCGTTCAAGTAAACAGAATTTCTTAGGAAGTCCGCTAAGATGATTGAGGGGACAGAAAAACCCAAAATTACTTCGAATAATAAAAACGATCTTTAGTAAGAGGGGCAGCCGACGCCTTACGGGTTCGGATTGTTCAAAATTTCTTTTTGGCTGACCTTGATTCCGGCCAACCCCTGACTTGTCAAAACATTCTTCAGTTTGATTTACACAAACGTCATGATTCCTTATGTATATGTTAGTGTATATCCTTTAGAAAAATGGTTTGCAACGTATTTTGAATGTGATTGGCTAATTTCAAAATTTGTCTCATTTTTTGGGGCTGGCCTCGGTTCGTGTAGTCGCACCGTAAAAATCCCGGGAAAAAACACAACATAATGATATTTATTTTCTAAACTGCGTACCGAAAATAACTTATTTATGCTCTAAACTCGGTAATAATATGAAACACACACAAGCAAATACACAATAATGAATTTATTGTATAGGAGGAATAGGTCGGCAGTGGTATAATACGACCTCCTAACAAACACAACTTACATGATACAGAAGTATAAATGATAGGAAAAATAAAAACTGAATCTAAACTCACTCGTACAAAAATTGAATAAATTAAATTCCAATGTG
>BOPM01000608.1:43387-72898 GCA_022179025.1 Porites australiensis
AAATTTCCTTCTGAAGTCATTGACCGGCTTATTTGTGACTGACTGTTCCGTTTACTCCAATTGATTGCAGGTTTAGGATTACCACTCACTGAACACTGAAACGAAGCTGATCCACCTTCGTTAACTGTCAGCGTTTTAGGGGACACAGCAACAACAGGAGCTGAAATCGACTCACCAGGTTCTCCTTTAGCTCCCGGCATGCCTGCAGGTCCCATGTCTCCTTTTTGTCCCTTGAGTCCAACATCGCCCTTCGGACCTACAGGCCCCATGATGCCTTGCTTTCCGCTCATTCCAGGCGATCCCACAATGCCTTGATCTCCTCTGTTTCCTGTTCGGCCTTTCTGTCCTCTTCTTCCCCTCGATCCTTTGTCTCCCTTCGTTCCAGGTGGACCGGGAGGGCCTGGGGGACATGTGACGCCATTTGAATGACAGAGTTGAGGTTTCAACTCAGAAAACAGTTTGCTGATTTTCAGAACCGTTTCCATGTCTACTGTGTTTCTAGCTCCTGTGGTGTTTTTCAATGCACCGGCTACACGTCTGTTCCTAGTAGGCTTGAAATATTTATATTCTACAAAGAACATTTCTCGTGTAAGTGCTAATAAATCAGGTCAGAGAACCCTGTCTACCGAGTTTTTTATGAGACTTACTAGCGTTAACTTAACCTGAGATCAGGCTCTATTTTCGTTTCGCTTTGTAAATAACATTCCGGCGGGCATGGCGGTAGCCGTTAGAGAGAATGTATGAGAACCGCTCAAATTGGGCCTGATCTCAGGTTAGCGTTAACTGAGATTATTGGTAGGCAAGGAAAAAGGGGGGGTGGGGGGAGGGTAGCCCTCTTGTCTGTCTCAATGATCAAAGTACCCTCCATAATTTAAACTATCTAAGCTTTCAAGATCTGACAAAGCGAAATTACAACGAATAAACGCTATCCTCCTGATTGACAGGGTCCATCATCTTGTTCGCCAAATAGGATTGTTCTTCTCCGATAAATAAAGTGCAATTATAGCTACTCGCTGATTAATTTGAACGAGTTTGGCCTGGTTTGACCTTGATAATTCGCAAATTTAATGCTAAGTGTGTCATATACCCACACCAGTGTCAATACACCTTGTTTACTGCCCCTAAGTGTTGCGTAACAATTGTTTAAAATCTCTCCCGGATATTAAAGTCGTTCCAAGTATCTGATTAGATAAGAACGAAGTTAGAAAAGTTCACACGCGCGTTTTTGGTCCTTCTTCCTTGATCAATACAGCCGCCTGTAGCTCTGCTGCAAAAGAAACCCCTCCCCATAAAAAATATCAGTTCCGTGTTCGTTTTTCAATTTCAGCTGTGCTTGAGCACAACAAGGCAATTCACTAAGAAGCCAACATTTACTGTTGAGAAACAAAGCTCATTTAATATAGGATCTATTTTTAATCTTTCTTAAAAAAAAAAAACATGTTTTAATGCTATTTCCCTGACCTTTTCACCTTCGGTGGTTTCGTTTGTCTCGGCTTCACGCGACGAGCACGCAAAGACAAGATGTCTGTATGCAAAGTTTTCTGGACTCACAAAATTTGCTTTTCAGAAAAAAAAAAGAAAGAAAGAGAGGATGAAAAAAACTACTAGAATAGCAAATTCTGTTTGAGGTGTTTTCTGTCAACTATTAAACCATATTAAATACAAACTTACCGCCAGCATTCCTCACGATTTTGTTGATGTTTGGAGCATCGGACGGCTCAGTCTCCTCAATGTTTTCAAGAGCATATATTCTCTTCCTCTGGTCTTTCAGCTCATACTCTACTCTCAGAAAACCGGCTCCGTAAAGAACAACCGACAAAACAGAAATAATCGAAGCAAAGGAAGGCAAACTTTTCTTTTGAGAACCCATCGTTGACATCGTTTGCAATGATTACCATTCAGTAGGCTGCACAAGAACAATGATGGGTTTGTTGTAATATGACAGTTGTTTCCTCTTGTTACTCGATACCACATCATGAATATGGGGATCTTGCCAACTTTGGTGTGCTATTTAGACCCGCCGTAATGTTATCGATCCATATCCGAGGGAGAAAGGTCGTCCACTCGCGCAAAACGGAGGAGTAAACCGTATATGGAGAAAGGTTGATTTATACCTCGAAAGCCTTTCAAAAACTGATTGGCCTGCATAGCAAGGTTGATTTATACCTCGATTTATACCTCGCGTTAGTTTAGAACTCAAGGAACTCGCGCAAGACCTTGCTGGTTGTGATGATTGCGTCATTTGTCACTGACTGCCACTATTCTGTTCTCCTTCATTATTTTTAATACCTTAACAATTGGAAGAGAACAAACAAGATTCCTCACTCCTCTTTGAAAATGTGATAGTCTGTTCCAGGCTCCGAGATAGTCGGGTCCGCTGAATTGAGAAAGTGCAAACACGAAAATAAAACGAGAGGAAACTGCCCCGCCAACTTTTCGCGTGCCTTTTTCTTTCGCATCTCCCCCACTATCTGAGAGCCTGGAACAGGCTACCTTTGTGATGACACCATCTCCTATGGGTCTGGTTTGCGGGGGAGGGGAGGCACAGTAATTTACGACAGCTGTTGTGGTGACTCCGCCGAAGCAATCGTGCCCAGGCTCCTGCGGTTCTAGGTACGACAATCACCATTCACCACCGCCAGAATATACAACATTCGCTTTTATGAATAATTATTTTTCCTTAGATTAATTTATTTTCACTAAATTTCAACCAGTGATCGCCTCGAATAGATATGGAAATGTATTTTAGACAGGTCTAGCTCTCTTCAGTCTACCCATGAAATTTCGTTGCTATAACAACGAATCGTACTTTCTGTGACTAACATCTCCCGTGAGAGGACACCATTTCTGGTATTAAGGGTAGGGGTCTACTAATGAGAAGTTTGATTGACGTCCTATGACTATTCAATGAAAGATATCGCGCAGTACACGCGTGTGGAATTCTATACATTCTTGATGCTCTTCAGAATGCAACTTGTTCTATAAATTCTATCTTGACCATTAGCAATAGTGGGATGTATATCGAACATTAACACACTGTGGTACTGCGGTCTTTTCCGTTCTAACAAAACACTTTGTTTACAATTACAAACTCTGTGAATTATTTGTTATCTTAAACGAAGTCTAACTTCAACCAACTGAAGTGTTTTTGTATTTTATGCCACGTGCATTAGCAATAAACAGCGATTGGGATTTTCTGTCACTGAGTTCGAACGATTGAATTTATTACCTGCCAAATGCCGTCTAAATATCCGTACGTATAAATTTGCACCCGGACTGCTTCTGCTGTTAACGAGCATGATAGTTGTTATATTTTCAGAATATTCAACGCTTTATCCTTTGTTATCTCGATTTTGCTCAATAGTCTATCAACAATTGTAGTCTTTTTAGTTTGTTCACTGATGGATACCAACTGAAGCAGATTCACCGTTGAATGTAACAATGATGTCTACATCACCAAAGTTGGGCTAGACGTCGTGGGCCTGTTCACCGTCTCATTCGCCAATTGTTTCACTGTCCTCTTCGTCTTCGGCTTCATCTTCACTGCATTCGGCTTCATCTTCACTGCAAGAATCTTCGTTTGTGGATTCCCTTGTTCCATCGCCACTACTAACCTTAAAAAGGTTCAGTAGATCCATGAAACGTTTTTGGACCTGAAAGAAAAAATATAGAAGATATAATTGATTCAACAAAGAAGGCCGCCAAGAGCTGAAAGAAAAAAAAAGGAACGGGGAAGGAGCACAAAAAAAAAACAGATAGCAAAACCACTGAGTAAACGTTCACAAATCGAAAAAGCAGACAAGGACGAAATGAGAATCTGACATGGCATTTTAGTCATTTACATTTTTTCTAAAGTGGTACACTAATGTATGGATTTAGTCAGCCTAAAAGCGGAGCACCTGATAAGTACCAAGAGTCGTCTTTGAATGAAAAATTACTAACAGGCCAGTGGATTACTAAAGAAATACGTGACATGATGAGTGTGGTTCCTGAGTCCACAAATACAGGTCAGCGGATTACACCATTTTGATAGCTTTCAATTCACTTAGACGTGAATGACATATACCATCTTAATGCGCTTACCTCGGCTGCAATTTTATTTTTCACACTGTCTGCTATGTGTTGGAATGTTTCTGATTTTGCACCCGTCTGTTGACAAGTTTGTAAAATCGTCCGGTCGTCCTCCCACTCTCGAAACTCACTGTTCCGCCCTCGAACAATAACATTCATACACATTAAAGTAAAAAAAAAATTATTATTATTTCCCTCGATATAACAATGAGATAAAAAAAAGAATTCAATCCGGCCTGGGACAAGCTCAGTGTTCCATTTAAATGTAAACAACACAGAGTGGTGCATCATTGATTGATTTTGAGCTTTAAAATGCTTAATTTGACGCGAGTAGGATTATGGTTATTAGTTGGCCATATCATATTCTAGATTATAATTAACGTAGGGCTATATACACCTATTTAAGGTTAACAAGAATGATGCATGATCCATGTTTCATAGTCCGCGGTGCATTATTGTAGCAAGTCTAGTAAAACTGTGTGCCTGCAACGAGCCTAGCCTGCTATGTCAGCAGAACTTTAAGACAATGTATTTCAAAACACTGAATCCTAGGCTTTTTGATTTAAGACAGTGTTTTGAGTTTAGGTTTCTCTCTGTGGTGATATGCAAATGCTGCAAATTTTCAACGAGTTTGCTTGGCTCGTGCACGGGCGAATTTTGGATGGAGTTAAAAAATCAAATTCAAGGCGTTTGTTGAACAACAGTAAATAACTTAACATTGCGTGATTATCTATTTTTGAGGCAATTTTTTTAAATCTGAATAAAAAAAGAATAGCGTTGATTTGCTTTATTGAAATAACCAGCATTCTTGCCCACGCAAAAACACAACTTAATCGGGCGGTAAACCCTATACATTTAATGTTGTTAAAAGAAGAGGCTTCTAAGTTTTTACTGAGTTTTTAACAATGAATTTTTTCAGCTCGCTCATGCTTAAGAATTTTAGCAGCCATTTGACTTGAAAGCTCTCTTGAACGCCTTTTCACAAATGGTCTCCATTATTTCAGTGAACTTGAACAAGACTAAACCTGTGAACTAGCTTTGTGACTGACCTGTAAACTAGCTTTATAGCTAAGTGTTAGTCACGTTAATAAAGTATGTTCATCAGTATGTATGTATGTAAACCTCCCGCTTCAAAAGGGTTTACCATAGTGCACTGCAGGCTATGAGACATGGTTCACGAGAGCAACCTTAATTGAAATAGGTGTATACCGCCTAACACGTGGCAGAGGCCATTCATTTAGTTTCAATAAGTTTTTTAAGCAAACGTTCAAGGCAACTTGTATTGTAATTTTATTTTACCCTCCCTACCACCCACCCACTTTCGAGTCTAGAGGTTTATCTGTGGAGTGATACTGAAGACACTGAGGCTAGACCAATGTTTCCGCGGCTAGTCATTTTACTTAATAAACCTCTCATTGCTCCAAACAAAGGAGTGTGGTTGTTCTTTTTGTTTATAAGGCCATAGTAGCAACGATAATTATCGGGTACCAACTCAAAAAAACTAGTACAGGTGTGATAAATTACACTTGTAAGGTACACATGTAAACGTTTGATAAGATTTTCCCCAGTATTGTTGGATTGTTTGTAATTAATCTGGACGAGTCAAACGTTTCAAAGCAATAAGGCTAATTTAACACTATTCAATACCGAAAACAGGTGAATTAACCCAAATTGCTGGATTTTGTTGGACCCGTCTGAACGAACTCAAAAATTTCTACTCATTTAAACTTGATCCAATATTATCCAATACCGCTCAACAAAATACTCATGCTCATCCATAATTCTTGGATTGTGTTACATCCGCCTGAAAAGGCCTAAAGGTCTCCATGATTATCCAATACCGCCGAATTAGGTGGGCAGGTAGTTCAAACATAATACATCCAGAATATGGAACAACACATATTTTTTCTTTACTTTTTAGAATTTTCCAGTTTTAGTATGTTTAAAACGGTAAATACATTATGAGTTTTAAAAGTCTAATTCACTGGTCGTTCAGAACTAAATTAACAACATTAGCAGAAATAACAACATTAAAACTTTTAATGCCAAAAAAATCGATCTATTAAACGTAACCATCATTGGTGTGCAAATAGCTGTTTTATTCCTAGGCGAGTATCAAACTTTTCCTATTGTTAAAGGTTGCATTTTTGGAAGAAAATAGTGCTTTTTTTTCTCACATTCTTTTGTGTTTCGATAACTGGCATTCGACCTTTTATCGGGTGTGATCGGTAAATTTGTTACTTAGTAGTGGTCTAGTGGGGCAAAAATTTTAAACGGGACACAAAACGATCAAACACGGCTGTTTGACAAGAGAGATCGCACAGTGAATTAGGCTTTATCCATTCATGAAGCCCGCGTAAAATAACAACTTCAGTTATTGTAACTGGGAACTTCAAATTTTGTTTGCGCATAAATATGTCAAGTACCTTGATGTCATATATCGACAGAAACGGTTATATTATCTGAAAGTTATTCCATGGTCTTGTTCCAGGCTTTGTCTGCTTCGTTCCTCGTTTACCATACACGTCCTTTGCGCACAAGTCGAAATATTTAGCTCTCATACATATTTTCAGGACGATATTCTGGTGCCTTACATGTAACATTTTATTCTCAGAATAACTTGTTGCACGTTTGTAAGTTTAGAATTCTAATTTGAGAGTCGGCATTGGTATCAAAAGGTTGAAGTTTATGCCCCTTTCCCTGTTTGAGTGACTTCATTGTTTTCAAAAGTAACTGACTAATCTATTATTCTTTTCTCGTGTACCCCAGAATCACTGTGAATAATGGATTGCCTAAACTTAGTTATTTGCAGATGACTTTCAAATACAACTGAGGGTTTTTTTCTTGACATAATGGGCTGCCTGATATAATAAGACACACGGAATAAATTCAAAAATCATTTCAGTCTATGGTTGGTAGCCAAAGAATTGTCGCACCTTTATCGTAAGACAAAGCCGGCTCGACAAGGCGCTAATTTAGAACGCCTTCAAGTAAAAAATACGTGCTTTTGCTCGTTTGATTCTAATTTTGTAGAATACTTTGCTCTGTGATAAAATAAAGTAGTTTCATGGTCAAACCAAAAACTAATCGGTGAAAAGGTTTCACGTGCTGTCGCTTGGTTTAAGGGCTGAGCACGACTCACGGCTTGAAGACAAGCGTTAAGACAATAACGTGAAAAGACGCTAACTATAAAAGCACTTTAGGGAAAATAGCTGGCTGGGTTGACTTAGTTTAATTTTATCAACGCAGTCGAGATAGAAACTACACGCATTGCAGGTTCGCGCTTTTTAACCTGCAGGATGTTAAGTGGCCCGCCGAAGCTAATGTACATTGTTCGTTCGTCCTATTCTAATACGGATTTTTTTGATAGTGATGTTAAATGTTTCACTTCTTATGTATTCAACTTTGCGTTGACTTTTTCTTCAGCTTGTAATATGGAAATCTAGCACGTTCTGTTTAGGTCTTCGCTTGTTTGCTCGTTTGAAGCAATGGGATTTTGGGAGCAACCTTTATAGAAATAGCCTCACCCCTCTCCTGTTAGATCATTCCGACGGTATATTTTCTTCACACCATACTCCCCTAAGTCGGCACTTGTTATGCTATGGTGGCTTACGAAGATTTGAATTTTGCGGTCGATGATCTGGCTCACGCGCATCGGTAATCACAACCTTTGTTTCTCGAATAATAGAGGCACTTTACATTAAACAATAAAAAGACCATAAAAGGAGAGAAAATCTTTGTCATTGTTAACCCAAAATTGCAACCCAAAGTTTGATACGCAGCGAGGGGCGCTGCTTCGAGTAAATGCGGCCTCTTTCAAAGGGGCTAAGCCCTAAGATTGATCAGCATCAAACTTCTCTTTGTAGTATTAATGCTTTTTTAAAACAGAGAGGTCATGAGAATTACGGACTTGATCACACAAGATGAATTTACTTGATATTTGATCAACTTCTCTCCACTACTTCTGTAGGAAATGAATTAGGGTAACAAATGAGAATTCAAATTTTGATCTTAGGGTTTAAAGGGTTAAAAGGCTTACGTAGTCCATAGTAGAACCACCTGTCCGTCTTCACTTCGCTGAAGATTTTTAGCTGGCACAACACCCGAGGCCATATCAACGTCGCGACTACCACAACCACTTGCAGCAGCATCACTTCTGAAGTCACCAACTACGTCACAATCTACGTCACCACTTGTAAAGTCATTATTATAATCAGCAGGTTCACCATACAGAAAATCGTCATCTTCATCCTCTTCATACCCATCATGCTCCACGTCAGAATTCCCATCATCCTCTTGTTCCTCGCTTTCGTAGTTCTTCACCTCGCGTTCTTCATGTTCCTGGCCTAACTTCTCCCTAGATGCTGGGTTTAGTTCCTCTCCGGGATAACTGTCATTATTTTTTCCAACCTTGCGAGCGGGCGGAATCCTCCAAATCCTGCAATCTGATTGGTTCCAAGAGCGGGCGGTATTTCTTTCCCGCTAACCTGGGCGAAATCGTTGGCAGTTTCATTCACCAGTTTTTTTGTTGTTTGTGAGCAGAAACCGACATTTTCAAACCATTTTTCTCTAAAATTTGCGCTATTAATAGCATTAGCAAGGGAAAAGTGAATTTTATTATCCAGACAAAAAATCTAAAGGGAGAATCAAGCAAGTCAGCCTGGAAAACCGTGTCCTGAGATCAGGCTCTATTTTCCTTTCGCTTTGTAAATAACGTTCCGGTCGGCAAGGCGAAACGAAAAGAGAGCCTGATACAAACCTTCCACGAAACGTCTGCCGCCCACTTTTTTGATTGATTGACATTTGCAGAATCAGCCAACCAAAATCACTTCCGTTACATGTTTTTCTAGTATGCAAATGTTTCATACGTGGAAAGAAAATGCAGACTCGCTGACTTAAAAAATAGCTTGTATCTTTTTTTTCGACTTTTAATAAAACAGTCGCCACAATCACATTTAACCTCTTGTGAGATTCCCCGAGGAGATCTTGAAGGTTATTTCTGTTGCCGTAGAAGGTAAAAAGTTTTCGAAAAGATGGCGACACGATGTTCTAGTTTAAATATTTTGGCTAAGCGAGCTTGATTTTTAAAATACCAAAATTTCTATTTTTCTATTGCCTTCTTATTTTCCCCGATTTTCAGTGCATAATTCTTTGAACTCTTAGACAACATCGCGAACTTTTTCAAGGGAAAAATAAATAAATATATATATAAATCTCAGAACAAACCAAACGAGTTCTCAAGTGCATTTAAATTTTGTCCCGTGAGTAAAATTTGCAATTTGCGAATTTACTAGAAACAACCGTCTAAAATTGAATATATTTTTTTAATAAACCTAGGTAATAAAATATTATCTGCCACTTTGGAAAAACGTAACAACACTACTAAAACTGCATGCTCAACTGACCTATAAAGAAAATGAAAAACAATATTGCAAACACACTTTGTAGTTCTCCTTTGTTGTGTTGCTGTTTTACTGCAGGTCTGAAAAGCTCGCTTAATTTATTCATCGAATAAACAAACAGTAAACAGCCATCGAGCGAGGACATCAGTTTTTCTGGTTAGTTTTTACAAAAAGCGAAAGCAAACAACAAGTCTGTTACCTTAAGACTAGCAGTATTAGCTTTTATAATAATGCCTACAAACATTCCTGAACAGCGATGCAAAAAGCATCTTGTTTGCGGTCAAGAACCTGCAGAGGGATTCAACTTCGCGATTCACTCACATTAGTTCGGCAAGTGAAGCAAAGACTTAGAAGATTATTAACTATTTGAATTTTGCGAATTTCCATGGCACATATTAAGGTATATTTTGCTACCCAAGGGAGGAAAACAGTAAAAAAAAGAAAGCAAAATCTTTTTCAGTGCTATCAGCCAAGCCAGGAAGAAACGCTTTCAACTTCCGTTGATTTCAACAGCCAATCAGATCCTGTGGCATTGTTCCAACAGCCAATCAGCGTTGCGGCCAAAATCTGGCCGCAGTGAGCACAAACGCGAGAGAGTTTGTATCAGGCCCAATTTTAGCGGGAGCAGGTGAGGAAAACTGCTTAAAAGTAAAGCAAAACAATTGGCTTGTGACGTCGATGTACTAGCTTTATAACCGCGCTCTAAGTACTGCAATCTTACTTTTATGCAGAGTTTATTGGACATTTTTACTCTGTTTGTAGTTGTTTTACATTTTTGCTGTATAAATCTAGATTCTGTCGTTTTTCATTGAATTTTGCCTAGCTAGTTTTCTACTTATCAGAAAAGTTTGTTGTCAATGATTGCATTTAACTTAGTTTCAATCTTGAATAAACAACACGAATCACTTTTCCAGCAGTCGGGTATCGCTGTCTTCATTTCTTTGTTTATAACTTGTTACTCTCATCGCGTTCTTTTATTCGAATTCAATTCAAAACCTTAAAATTGGTATTTGTAATTAGCTATTTTTACAAAGCCTTTGTGCAGGTTTCATCCCACTCGATTGAACTAATCTTAAAGCAATTTTTGAATTATCCAGCAGAAGAAAATCCTTGCTGTATTTTTTTCCTGCGGCTTTTAGTATCAAGCTCCTCAATTCCCTTATCTTTGTTTGACACTCAGATTATGAATTGGCCAGCAAGAGACAAAAACCGTTCTTTATTCTAAAAGACACAAGCAAGTGCCATAATATAAATTACCGCGCTAAAAATTATGTTGTAATGTTTTGTTTTGGTTTGCAATCGATCGCGCGCTTTATCAACACGAACACGTCCTACTTCAACACACATAGGTTGGAGAGTGAAGGAAAATTTTCCTGAAACTTTTGAATCTCAGTAGGAAAAAAAATGAAAATGTTATTCACCGGCCTAGGTCGGTTCGGATTGGGAGAAACTGTGCCCTCGGTCTGAGTACTCAATACCTCGGGCACAGTTTCTCCCAATACGGACCTCCCAGCCGGTGAATAACATAATTTTTTATATATATTTACTAGTTTCTGATTGCAGCGAGGTTGCTTACGACAACTGCGCATCCTTACGTACTTGATTCATTTCATTTTAGTTTTCATTTTTACATCTCTGCATATGCACCATTCCCAAATCATTTTCTAATAGGAAGGTAGATTACGACTTCGGATAAAGGTGCAAATTATTGTCAGTAGCATCTAAAAGCATTTCATATTATGTATTAAAAAAACTGGATACTGAAAAGCTGAAGTTCAGGGAATCTACTGTGTATAAAGCAAACAATAGTGTAAGAACAAGTAAGGTACCTTATAGAGTAACAGTCAAACAATTTCTCTAAATACACCACTTCCTTGAACTGGACAGCTTAAACTTAACCCAGCCAAAAAAGAACTAAAATCAGTGCAACCATGATCTAAACAGTCTCGAGCTTGAATACTGTAATTCGTTACTATTAATAACGATTTGCCTAAAAGCGCATGATACAAGCTCCAACGTGCGCAGAACGCAGCTGATTGGCAATTGTTTTGTTACTCTTTTACCGAAGTCCTTTCCTGCTCTTCTTTTGAATCTTCACTGGCTCCTGATCGATCCCCAAATTGATTTTAAAATAATTTGTTCTTAACCGATCGAAACGAAAACCTCCATTTAAAACACTTTCCTTTGGGAGTCTGCTAAACGGCGTCCATAGATGTATTTATACTCGGCTTGGATTAGCAGACGTGATCTTCCTTTACAGGGTTTAAGTTGTTGTCTCGTAAAACACTTCAACATCAGTGGGAGTGAAATGGTACCTGAATCCACCTGCATAAAATCTACAGGAGTGACCAGATGCAGAGTGCCCAGGGCGGAGGGGGTAGGAGGAGCCACAGTTGGTGTAGGAATAGCGGTTGCTGGCAGCGTTGTTGTATATGAGCAGGTCGTGTCCACCACCAAAGGTTGGTCCGTAGTTGGAACATGTGTAAATAGCGTTACCGTAATGACCTGACTTGATGTTCACCTTAACCGGTGCGTAGCCATTGATGTTATATAACGAGAACAGGAATGATTTACTTGAATAGACATAACCGCAAGAACCTGTGGGAAAACATTTTTCAGATATTAATTTCAATTATTCAAAATATTTTATTAAGCAGCAAGGGTGACAATGGCAGCAAATATTTGTGTTGGAAGCTGGATTTTTTTCGCTTTAGAACCTTTTTGATAGAATATGCTATAACGATTAACAAAGCGAGGCAATACACCAGTCCTCACCTAAAATAAGACAGGTTTTCAAAAAGTACTGTCCTATACATTGTAAAGCTCCTAGTAAACTCTTGTAGAAAAAATGGAATTTCAGGCATGTTCGCTTTGGCATTTATTTACTCAACTAGTTAGTTATTTTATTTAAATCCATTTAATAACAATCTGTGATATGGACATTACAACTTTTCACCAATTGTTTGGTGTGAAAGCATTTCAATACTTTCAACCCGTTTGTCAGAATACTTTTAAGAGAAAAACAGAATAATCCCAGGAGAAAAAATTCGAAATAATACAGCCCATGCGGCTTACTTGTATGCTAACGGTGTCTGTGACTTATGCTTACTTAGGAGGCTTTATCCACACTTATCCGAATATAATATTATGAAAACGGAGATTTTTTTCTACGTTTCTGCCTTCCGTTCACACATAAAACGCGTTTTTGTGCAACGAAACCGCTGGTTTTAAGCCCAGTCCACACGTATCCGGATATTTTTGAAAGCAGAGAAATTTATCTCCTTGTTTCAAAAAAAAATGTGTGTCCACACCCAGCGTATTTGAATCGTTTTTTCCAGTCCACATGAAAACCTTAAACATCCTTGTGCCATAAGGCTGTGTTCTGAAATGACTACCTCAAGACTTGTCAGTGTATCCACCAAATATGTAACTAATACTTACCAGGACTGGACCAACACTTGTCAGTGTATCCACCAAATATGTAACTACCGACTTGGACGATGATTACAGTGGGACCCTTTCCATCACAGTCGGTGTGGAATGTTGATGCCGCCCAACCATCTGTCTTAGCGTGCCAACACCTCAGAAACCTGCTGCGGCCTGTAGTCTGGAGCACTGGGTCTAAATATGAATTCAGCTTGTTACGATACTTGCTGCCATGGCTGTAAAGAATGCTGGATGAGCTGAGAGCACCTAAAGACAAAGGTGGTGCACATCGATGAGAAGCCAGTCACACACTCAGTGTGAGGTCACACACTAAGTGTAGTGCAGTGCACTGGAAGTTTTAGTCCTTGCGTCATTAAATCCTGTTTTATTCTTTCGCTTATTTTCCGCTACTCTACGAGCAAAATTAAAACATATATACATCGAAGAATAGACGAACTTGACAATTTGTTGTTTAAGCAACTGTATCAAACTACAAAACAAGGAAAATTAAGTCTAGGGGTAAAAAACATTGACGCTAAGCTCAACATTTTGTGACCGACTGAAGAACAATCTGAAGTCACGCGTTCGAGACAAAGAAAATACATCAGAATTATGGCAGTGCGACAACAAGAACCGACACTGAACCGAGGCCACTCAGACAAAATTTTGAGACAAATTTTGAGATAGCTAATCACAAGTCGAGATCTAAACAATGAAATTGCGCATAATTGTACTCAGAGCCAGTTCAAAATACGTTGCCAACAATTTTTCCAAAGGATATAAAAAATAAGGAATCGTAACGTTTGTGTAAATCAAGGTGAAAATGGTTTGACAACGACTGGGTTTGCCGGAATCAAAGCCATCAGTAAACAAATTTTGAGCTATCCGAACTTTTCAACTAACGGGCAACGGCCGCTCATTTCACTGCAAACGCAAAGGGCGCTCAGCGAGTGAATCGCAGTGTCGGTGATTTGAGAGCGCTATCAACAAAGATATGGGGCTGGTTACATGTAATGCAAATTACAATTATACAACGCACTTGCCCAGCTTGGCCGCAAAAACAAAACTGAGAATGGCTCTAGACTGCTCAAGAATAGCGAAGGAAATCGCCATGGTTAGTGGAATTTTTGTCAATGGAAGGAGACAGACATTGCTTTATTTTTGCAAGTGACCGCAAGAATAAGTTAAAATCTTCAAACCAACAAGTCGATGATTGCCCCAAACTTGACGATCACAAGCAACGAATCTAACGAAACACAAAAACAGACAAAACTGATCGAAATCCACCAATCACAACCCATGACTTTTTGAACTCGTTCAAATAAACATGAATTTCTTAAGAAGTCCGCTGAGATGATTGAGGGGACAGAAAAACCCAAAATTACTTCGAATAATAAAAACGATCTTTAGTAAGAGGGGCAGCCGACGCCTTACGGGTTCGGATTGTTCAAAATTTCTTTTTTGCTGGCTTTGATTCCGGCCAACCCCTGACTTGTCAAAACATTCTTTAGTTTGATTTACACAAACGTCATGATTATGTATATGTTAGTGTATATCCTTTAGAAAAATGGTTCCCAACGTATTTTGAATGTGATTGTCTAATTTCAAAATTTGTCTCATTTTTTGGGGCTGGCCTCGGTTCGTGTGGTCGCACTGTCAAAATCCCGGGAAAAAACACGACATAATGATATACATCTTAGAAAATCCAGTGCCCACAATCCAGGGTTTACATTGCAAAATTCCTATTTCTTTCAGATTTAACTAGTCTTTAGGGCCTATTTTAATAGTTACCAAAAGCGTACTTTGAGACTGCAACAACGTACAGTTCTTTGTTTTAAACAATATCAAATAATTTACATCTGGTCAGATGCTGAAGTGTGAAGACTGACGCATGAGTAAAATGTCTGAAAATGCTTTAGACGTGGCGTGTGATTTGCGCCTGTTTTTACACATTAACTCACATTGTTTATGCTCGCCGAAAAGAGAGTACATAAAAGATTTGTCGATTATTGTAACGACAGACCCGTAACTTTGCTAAAAGGACTTCGCCTATTCGGATTACGTTGTTACGTTTATAATTTGTAGTTTAAATCTAGCTAGCGCAAATTAAGTTGAAGTAAAGTACACAACAGGCAGACCGTCTTTTCGCCAGAAGAAACCAAAAAAGTATAACTTACAGTACGATCACAATATATACCTTTTTGAACTTCGATGTAAGTCACGGCTTCTGTCTTAAATACTCTTGCGTATGGTGCAATATATTTGTAAATCCCTCTATCGTTCATTGTTATGTCTCTTATTACTAAAGTTCCATTTATCAGCTGGCGGCTTCGTGCAGAAGGTAATTGGCCATCTTGTCTGTTCCAGCTGATGACAGGTTGAGGATCACCAGTAGCCTTGCAGTCTAAGTGCTGCCCACTCCTGGGAAAACTTTAACAGGTGGTTTAACAATGAATCGAGGGGGAGAGACAACAACTAAGAAGGTTTTCTTTTCTACGTGTCCCAGAAAGTTCGATGCCGCACAGAAGTAGAGGTCAGAGTCATCTTTACGAATATGTAGTATTTCTAATGCACTGTTGTTGTACTTCACCCTTCCCTGGGGTAATGGACCGGATGACTTTCTCCAAGTGACGACGGGCGCTGGATACCCAGTCACGTGACAGGATGGGAGAGTATAACTACTTCCTTCAATAGCGTGATGAGGTCCCGGATGAAGGGAAACTAGAGGGTAAACTACAACAAATAGAAAATTCTTATGAATGACTACTATAACTTCGCTTTGATTACGAATTACTACAATCATGGACAAAAGTCTTGCGACACTTTTACATTTCTGGGGCGTTTTCCAATTCACAAAGGTCCCACCCTTCTTCTCACCCCACAAACAATAATGGACGCGTGTATCCAGAATTTTTTCCGTGTTTCAAGTTTTTATAGGTTGGGGGGAGGGAGAACTGCAAGAAAATTTCGAAAATGATGCACTGTATTCAGAGGGAACCGAGAAATAACAGAAAAATAAGAATATTGCAGTACTGTCCCAAGGACTTGTGTCAAAGGTTGTAGCTTTACTTTGATACGAATAGTTTAGAAGTATGACAACGTTGCCAAAAAAGGTATTTAAAGCAATCATATTTACGTCGATAAGTCGTGACAGCTAGTAATAATAACTTAGATTATAACGGCAGCAAAAAAGATTTCTTACAGTCCATTCGAATTCGCACATCTCTCTTCTTTTTTTTACTCATTTGGAATTGAAGCAATAAAAACGTTCATCCACTCCCGCGGTTCCCTTGAGAACCATACCCGATTCCAGATCAAGTGAGCAAAGTCTATAGTCGTTTTCAGACCAAAACGGCGCAAGAACCCTATCCTTTGGCGCGGCACATGCCTATATGGCCTATATGGGGGAGTACCCCCCGGAGCGACGATATGCTTCGTTAATCTTAATTCATCTTCTTTTGCAAGTTTTACAGTTTAAATTTGAATTTACAAAACAGTATGATGATAATGATGCCCAAAAAATTAAAACATTTTTCTCATCTGTCCTTACAATTCAAAGTGGACAGACCGCAAATTATGGTAGTTGATAAAAAATATATACAAAATAATCACTGATCATTCCGGTTTTACTGAAAATTTTTGCTTAAATTTAAGTTGCTTATATCCTTTAGTTATTTCATTATTTTCTTTACACTTACAAACGCCTGACTAAAATGTACTATTAACTTAAAACTGTAATCAAGAAGGTCATCATTTGAAAATTCAGATCTTTCAACGACCGTCGCGCTTGCACTTAATAATGATCGGAGATCAATTATTAAAATTGTTTAAATGTTCGTCATACTAATATTATTTACATCTCACTTGATAATGGAGTCATGATGAGGACCAAACCTGAAACGTCGTGTTACAAATCTTTCAATTTTCTTTTTAGATGCTTTTCTTAACAGAACTCTGCTTATAAAAAACGAAATTTTTTGCCCCAACATTTTGAAATAATCTGACCGATCGCGCGGTGCAACATACAGACAGCAGCATCATTGTAAACGGGTTTCATGCAATTTAACTATTTCATTAACGATCTTACCATTTACTATCAGTAGTATCAGTTGTGCCAGTGCCTGCGCCTGTCCTAAAATGTTGACCGCTGAACAGTTATATGTACCCGAATCACTTCTTCGGACATTTTTGAGAAGCAACTTTCCTCCTGACATCATTGACCGACTTGACTGTCTGTTAGTTTTACTCCATACTAAGATAGGATCGGGATTACCAATCATTGAACACTAAAACGAGGCTGATCACACCTTCGTTAACTGTCAGTGTTTTAGGGGACACAGCAACAGCAGAAGCTGAAATCGATTCACCAGGTACTCCTTTAGCTTCCGGCATGCCTGCAGGTCCCATGTCTCCTTTTTTGTCCCCGGAGTCCAGCATCACTCTTCGGACCTGCTGGTCCCGTGATGCCTTGCTTGCGACTTTTTCCAGGAGATCCCATAATGCCTTGGTCTCCTTTGTGTCCTCTCCGTCCCCGGGATCCTTTGTCTGCCTTTGGTCCCGGTGGACCGGGAGGGCCTGGGAGACAGCTATCGCCATTTGAATGACAGAGTGGAGGTTTTAGCTCGTATAACGGTTTGTTTATCTTCAGAATCGTTCCCTGTCAACTGTGATTTTAGCTCCCGTGGTGTTTTTCAGTGAATCGGCTGCTCGCCTGTTCCTATAGGGCTTGACATATCCAGTTTCTACAATGAACGTTTATAATAAGATAGTGATCAAGTTCAAAACATAGGACGCTTTACCTAGTTAATCTTAGTAAAAACCCTTCTATGTAGATCTATATGACCTTCGCGTAGCTTATGTCGGATCTTTACTTAAAGAACGAGGCATATACAGTGTGCCGCACGCTTGTTCCTTCAACTCTGTCTGTCGAGTGGAGACAACTTGTCCACTCGTACGACTCGACAACTTAAATGCCGTCCCTAGTCAACTGATAAGATGCATTTTCCACTCGACAACTCTGTATGTCGTGTCGCGACAACTTGTCCGCCCGTACAAGTTGTGAAAAGTATGTTTCCTCTCGTATCATCTAGACAGTATTGGACATGGATGTCAATATATGGTGAGTTGTGGGTGCAGTTAGTGCACTGTATATAGTAAATTTAAGCACTGTATGCGGTTATATGTAATGCAATGTATTGCTGGTTTTCGGTGTCACGACATTAAAAATAGATCAAAACAAAAATCAAAACTGTTCAATAGATAAAGTCCGGAATGTGGGAAATGAAAGGTGGTAAATATACAAAGACCCTCGCCAAGATAAAGGTCAGAAGAATATTCCATGTAAGAGATATACGAAGAAATGCTTTACCCAAATTTATAGAGATTTGTATGGAGACACCATGCTGGTGCCCACTGGATGGGCACCAACATGGCGGACGGAAACCAACAAAAACATCTGTTACCGAGTTTTGGCACAAAAAAGTGAATTTATTCCCCGAGGAACACATAAACATTAAAGTAATAATTTTTCTAATACATGAACTGTTTAGATAGCAAAACTCCCCAGAATACGTCACTTTTTTTAACCTACATGACAGCTCTCTCTCTCGCAAAATCTTAGAAATTCAAGCATACTCTGTCACAAAACGAAGAACCCTTTTGAAGCGAACATTTGTATGAAAATTAGGTTTCAGCTGCTCTAATACATCACGAAAGTAAAATCACAGCAGGATCAATAGTTTTGTAGTTTTAATTTTAATGACGTCATGTGAAAACCAACAATTTTTGCGGAGTCGTTGATAAAGTTAAAAAATTTATATGTTTGTACTAACAAAAGTCCGAGAACTTTATACAGTAAAAATGACTGTAACATTCCCCGGCATTTCAGCTGATCTACTTTTGGCGTGGTATTCAAGCGAGGTGTTTGCAACGAGAGAGATGACAGGGCGTTTAGTCGTGGTAATGGAGCACTAGAAATAACTTAAAATACTTAGCCCGCAGGTGGAGAAGGTAAAAGGAGATTAGGAACGCCTCACCTCTTCCTTATTGATCACGCCTATTCGCCTCTGCTTTCCAAATCAGGGAAAGTGTCTACACACAGGAAATATAAAAATTGCTCTTCCCAAAGTAAAACACCTGCAGACTATCGCCTCATGATTGATACTAGTCAATCTGGCAAAAAGAAAAAGTTAAGGTTCACTTATCCCAAACATAACAATGTTTGTTCGTAAAAAAGGAATGAGAGATTTTCTTCTCCGAGAAAATAAAACGTAGTCTACTCCCCAGGGGGATACTCCTGGGAATTCTTGGTGGAGGTGTAATGTCGCCCGGTTTTCCAAATCCGAACCCTATTTCAGACCCGAAAAATATCACTTTATTTTCCACACTCGTTTTTACACCTGGCCCTTAGGCAGATTGGGAAGAAATTATGTCATCATTACTTAGATTAGAGAACGTTTTGAATCCGCATATTTCCATATATTTCATTCTTATCCATTTGGAATTGAAACGATAACTACGCTCCCGTAGCTGCCTAGAAAACCATACCTGATTCCAGACCAAAATGGGCAAAGTGTATACCCGTTTTCAGACCAAAAAGGCCCTAAAACCCTACCCGTTAAGGCGGCACCTAATATGGCTTGCATAAGCAGGAAACGTTTTTATGCATGATCATGGCATACAGACTAAATGAATAAGGAATCGAATATGAGCATTAAGGAAATCAGATTGATAAAATTTAATATTTCTTGAAAGAAAACTTGCTGATTGAGCTGAGATTGAGTGAGAAGCCTGAAAAGATAATTACCCGTCCGAAAGTTTTTTTTATGCCATCTGCTTGATCAAAGCAACTTTCTTTCACTATAAACAGACCACCTCTCTCTTAAAAAAAAACAAATGTTCGTAAGTTTCAGCAGTCATTTGACACAATACGATAGTTCACCTACTTTCAGTGCAGTGATCGATTGCTGTTCAATTTCCCTATATAATACTTCTTCCCAACAAAGAAAACATATCAGTGGTGACCTTTTAACCTTCGGTTTTCTTTACCTCTGCTCCACGAACACGCAGAGACAAGATATCTATATGCAACATTTTCTGGACTCGCAAGAGTTTTCGTTAAAGAAAAACTAAAATAAACATTCTGTATGATACTTTTTCACATTAAACCTCGTTGTTTTCAAGATCGATTATTCTCTTCTTATGTTGGTTCAGCTCCAATTCTACTCTCAGAAAACCGGCGCAGTAAAACACAATCGACAAGACAGAAAGAATCGAGGCAAAGGAAGGCAAACTCTGCTTCTGAGAAGCCATGGCTTAGTTACTATTTGAGTAGTCCGCATGAAACAATGAGTGGTTCGTTGAATGTCTGGTTATTCGTTATCAGGGTCAGAATTATTGGTATCTTGCCAACCATTTTGTCTGTTATGTCATCCGCAGAGTCAAAGTTCACTCATATATACCATGGAAGATTCACATCAGAGGCTTTTTAGTGCCTTAAAAGGAAACATGATCAAACTGTTGTACACAACTTGGACCCACCACTCAACGGTAAAACAAGTACCCCCTCTTCCAACCCCCGTCCCCCCAACCTCCCCACCACAATAAAAAGTTAGTTTGTCACATGCATAGCCCTTCTGTGAAGTACAACATTTATATGCCTCAGTGCAGTATGATGTCAGGAGACAGTTAGGCTCATGAACTTGTCTCACAATGCAAGCATGATGGACCACAGTCAAGGAAGTCAAGGTTGATCCTTTTGAACTACACTCGTGTTGATCATCTCCCTAAGAGAGGGTTCTCTTAAATGAAGACTGCAAACAGCAGACGCATTTCCGGTCGTCGCTTCTCTCCCTCCGAGAAGTAGCGTCTGAGAACCCGACCAGCAATGCAGCTCGAGGGACCCCTCGCGACCTCGCGCACTGAAGTGTCTTGGATTTCGGCGAGAGTTCAGCGGAACCCGACGGCAATTTTCGGAAAATATCTGTTCGGAAGACGATTTGAGATCTAGAATTTTCGGAACATTTGTTGTAAAATTTCTCGCTTGCCTGCCTCTCCTAGGATTTTCGAACATCTACAAAATGGTATAATAACCCATTTTTAAAGGATTTTTACCCATAAAAAGGCCACCTAGAATTTTCGGGAACCTTTTCCTGGCTGAAATTTTTGAAAAGGTAAGTTTTGATCCCTATAATTTTCGGATCACTAGACTTTCAGCTAGGAAATCCGAACAGATGAAAAGTTTTTAGGGGATAAAAATATGCGTATATCTGCCGTTTAAATACTAAAATACGTTCAACAATGCTGTGTTAAGTGGTTTTGAACTATATCCTCGTTGGGTGCCCCTGAGAGTTACCAAATACACTTTGGAACGCGAATTTCACGACCATAACAAGGTTTCCTGCGACGTTGAATGCTGACTTCTTTATGAAGCAACTGCTATGTATGCATGATGTATGAGATGTGGGCCTTTGGTTTCCCTTTGTAAAATACGGTCGTACGTGGCATAAACAAAACCTGGACAAAACTGGCTACAGCGAAAGAAAAGTAACATCAGATAGCTTAATGACATCGCGCTCAGACTTAATTTTAAATTTAACCAGCGCTGACAAAAGGTGGTGAATCAATTATACAGACGCATCGATGTGTCTATAATTGATTCACTCCTTGACTGATTCAGAAATCTCTAACAATCGCTCGTTAATAATTCTAGTATCGCCACATGCACAACACAGTGATCTGAAATATTATAAACCTGGGCCAGACCCAGCGCGAAATAAATAGTTACAGCAGTAAATTGATCATAGTCAAGATGACATTTCAGCTACGACGGTTCGACTCATCTTAAAAAAACTTTGGAAATTAAAACCTTGAAAAGAACATGTATTTAAAGAAATATAAGAACAAATCTAAAATGCTTTCGATGTGATCAAAATTTTATCTGAACCAAGAAGCAACCACGCATGGGAAATCAATTACTACAGGTCCTACCTCTCAAAGATAAAGGATATCTACTAAAAAATATCTCTAAATCTGCACACGACAAACTATCAAAGAGTTCTCTAAAGCATGTAGCTTGCGGGAGAGGACAGGGGGGTCCCCCCTAGCCTCCAACGTAGACGTTCTTAGGGGTTCGTCACGCGTTCCTGGGGCAGGCAGGCGTGATGAACCCCTAAGGAAGTCTGCGTGAGAGGCTACAAAGCATACTTTCCTGCCTGGAACCACGATTCCTCTACCGTCCATGATGCGTCTACCGTCATTAGGACATTTATCATTTCAAATATGATCAAAACATATCCAACGCGCACCATCTTACGAGAAGTCTCGCGAGTTAGTTCCTTGATTTTAAGAGCTAAACCGTGATTGGCTAATAAGGTTTTATGTCAAGGAAATCGTTTTGCCGCTCGGGGCCCGGTTGCATAAAACACCCGTAACAACTACGGGTATACGTACGTGCACTCGTAACTTAAGTGAGTTGCATTAAATCACTTAAGTGGTCCACTTAGGGAATTCACTTAAGTGTTGCACTTACGATTTTCGTATAAAGTGTTTACTTAAGTGTCGTTTATGCAACAGAAATAGACCTTTTTACCGATACGGCGGCCATATTGAATTAATTCGGGACATTTGTTTTTAAAGTTTTCTTAGAATAAGATTGTAATGGGAAAAAAGATCCTTGTGCCGTGTTTGAATGTTATAATGATCGCCTTTTTCCTGAAAAATATACAGTGAAAGACCATATTTCTAATACTAAACTAGAAAAAGGCGATCATTATTACATCCAAACACGGCACAAGGATCTTTTTTCTCATTACAATCTTATTCTAAGAAAACTTTAAAAACAAATGTCCCGAAAAGCGCTCGAAAATACAAACGAAATGTGCTCATGCCCCCTGGGCATCCTATAATACTCCTTAAATCGAATTAATTCAATATGGCCGCCGTATGGGTAAAAAGGTCTATTGCGGGTGTTGCATCAAACTTTTTTTACAGGAAAACTAGCATGTAAATTTACGGGACCTATGTAGGTCCCGTATCGTTACTGTTTTTACTAAAGTTATCGAGATCTTTTACTGAGAAGTGACGTCACGTAATTCGTTCTAATGCGCTTTGTTAACCTCTGATGTACACTTCAAAGCCGACGTTGTGAAAAAAGAAGAATTATCATTTTCAGTAGACATTGAAGGAAAATAACGATTGTATGCAAATTTCATTTTTTTTGAGAGGCTTAAAAGTGTTCGAAACGAATTAAAACTTTCTTTACACTCACCGATGGTAAGCTTAAAAAAAGAGTGAGTCATTAATAAAGTACTATATCAAAGTTACGTCTGCCTTTAAGTGAGCCAGTAAGTTACCACGTAAAAGAGTAACTTACGAGAGTGGTAAGTGCGTTGAGGCAACACCCGTAAGTGTACCCATAACGGATTCGCCAGTGACCTACTTAAGTGGGCGCTTAAGTGTAGGTTTTATGCAACCGGGCCCGGGTTCGCAGATGCTATTTTTCGGAGAGAGAGAAGCGACGACCGGAAATGCATCTGCTGTTCGCAGGCTTAAATGCTGTTGCTGTAAAATGCATCGCCCTAGCTATGTAAAAGAATCCGGATTCCTGCGTTCCTGATTTATGCCTGTAGAGTCCACGACTGGAATCAAGAAAACAGCTTCCACCAACAAAAAACATGTACAGCACATGGAATCCGGAATCCAAGGCGTGGAATCTAGAATCCAACAGTGCCTTGGGTTCCTTTACATGGGGCGAAGGCATCGTACCAGTCCCCAAACGAAAAAAAAAATTTGCGAAGAGGAAATCGAAGAAAAAAAACAAACTGATCTGAGAAACGGTTCACTTAATGCGCAATGGTTCCTAAATTTAAATCCTTCTTGATATGAAAAATTACTAAAGGTGTAGTTGTTGATCAGCTGTACAGAAATCAAGTAATTACTAAATGACTAGAAGAAGTTTTGCAAAAATACCTCATAAAGTACTAAAGCCCATAGAGACTCGGGGGTAAATTGGACGGAATGCAGGCAAGATCGTTGAAAGGTCAACAACAAAAAACGAGATAGGGACTTGTAGGTTGAAAGTGCTTGAATAGGCAGATGTACCTACAGGAATTAATTTGTTGTCTCGTAAAACCTTGGCCCTTCGTCATCAGTGCGAGTTTTGTCGATGTGGATGTAGTACCTGCGAAAAATCTCCAGGAAAGAGGAGGTGCAGAGGACCCAGGGGAGAGGGGTTAGGAGCTGCCTGGCACAGCTCCTCAGGTGTTTGAATCACTTTTGCTTGCAGCGTTAGTTGTCCGATGACAGTTCGAATTCGTAACAAAACGTTGGTTCACTTTATTTCGGCATTTTCACAACCTTTCCACATATTGCATCACAGTGCTTTGGATTATCCATTGACTTGAGCCAATTGAACTGATACCTTAAAGTCGGTAAAGTAATTAATTTAATACTGTATAAGAACAACAGGAACGCATTACTGGAATGGGACATATAAAAAGAAGATGATAATTTAGATTTCATATTGAAACCTCAATGTCCCATGGTATCAGACTTTTGTCCGTTTTCCCTTAGAATAGTTATTATGTAATTCCTAAACTTTTGATCTGTTTTCGGAGGTGCAATCAGCTGATAACTGAGATTCTAGCACTCCCATCTAGATCCTCTAGCTGCATCTAGTATTTGTTCTGTGCATACACTTGTGTATATATTAGGCTACGTTTACACTATACCGGATAGCTACTGCGCCGGCACGAAAACTCTACAAGATAGGGATTCTTTTCACACATATGAGCGGTGATTTTGGCGCGATTTCGGCTGTAACCGAGCGAAGTTTCGCCGGGCAGATCTTTAATCAGATAGGTGTTCATACTATATCAGCTAGGTTTTTGTGTCGGCTCAAAAAGCTTTCCAGTATAGGGTGAACATAGCCTAAGACTTGCCTGCTTGACAGGGGTCAAAAATTGTCCAGGAAGGGGAAGAAGGAAAAGGGAGGAGAATTGGGAGAAAGGAAAAGGGATTCCCTCTCCGTTTTGCATTTTTTCTCCACTGCCCCTTTCCCCGGCTTCAGTTTTGCGCTTGCTTTCCAGGCTAATAAGACCTTAAATCAAGCTCATTATATTTTCCACCAGTTTCGGCTCTTTGATGGCGCTAGCCAAGAAACGTATGACTCTATCCATACTATTTCCCAGATCGAATAATCTTGACTTCAACAATGGCTCGGGTTCTAACCCGGGATAACGGACATGCATAACAGAAGTCTCCTTAGTGCGTAGCTGCACTTGTGAGTTACATTTGCAAAAATTTTATGAAATTGACCCAGGATAATTCCTTTTGCATAGGTAGTTTTTGGTCAGTAAGCACAGAGAGGTAGCCGAAACATCTTAGCCAAGCAAAAACTAGACTATATTTTTCTACAGGGGCACCCACCCAACGTCAATTTTCGTAAAATATCTGTTCCCAAGACGATTTGAGATCTAGAATGTTGGGAACATTTGTTGTAAAATTTCTTGCTTGCCTGCCCCTCCATCTAAAAAATGGTATAATTGCCCATTTTTAACGGATTTTTACCCTGAAAAGGTCACCTAGAATTTTCGGGAGCCTTTTTTTGGGCTGAAATTTCGGCCAAACTAATTCGGGAATGTGCGGATCTTATTTCGATCCCTTTATGGAACATTTTCAACAACTCTTTAAGTTCTTGTTTATTTCCAGATGACTGGAAATGGGCTAGAGTAACTCCATTGTTTAAACAAGGTGAGCAAACTGATGTGAATAATTATCGGCCAATCTCTGTTATCTCAATAATAGCTAAGGCGTTTGAGAGAATCGTGTATGATCAACTGTATACTTTTTTGACTAATGAAGAGATAATCACCAATCAACAATGAGGTTTGCGCTCGTTGCACTCGACTGTCACTGCTCTCTTAGAAGCGACTGACAGCTGGGCTCTCGATATAGATCGCGGTAATATAAATGCAGTGGTTTTCCTGGACATTTGATACCGTCGATCACGATGTTCTTTTAGGTAAACTTAGTCTGTACGGAATACAGGAGTCTGCTTACGATTGGTTTAAGTCGTATCTAAATAACCGTACCCAGAAATGTGTAGTCAATGTTTCGCTTTCCAAAGTCTGTTCTCTGGGCTGTGGGGTCCCTCAGGGAACTATCCGTGGTCCTCTAGATTGTTGATCTATATCAATGATTTGCCAAACTCTTTGTCGTTCTGCCAACCTAGGATGTATGCAGACGACATTCACATAACATATGCTAGCGCAGACTTACACTCAATGCAGTCTAGTCTGAATTGTGATTTAAGTAACATCCGCCACAAATGGCTTCTCTGTAAAAAACTTACTCTGAATTCAACTAAAACCGAGTTTATGTTAATTGGTTCAAGACAAAAACTGAGTACATTTTCTGAATCCCTTGAACTTTCGATAGATAATATCCCTATAAAGCAAGTTTCAACTACTAAATCACTTGGGATTCTCATTGATAATAACATGGCATGGCATAGTCATATCGACAATCTATCCAAAAAGATTGCCTCCGTCATTGGCGCCATAAAGCGAATAAGACCTTTTGTTTCGCCAGAAATACTACATTACATCTACAATGCCTTGGTACAACCCCATTTCGATTACTGTACTATTGTCAGGGTTAATTGCTGCAAAACGCTCTTTGAAAGATTACAAAAACTGCAGAATCTTGCTGCTCGCATTTTGACTTCCTCCTCCTATGATGCTGACGCTCGCTACTTGCTACAACAACTTGGTTGGAAAGACCTGATCACCCAGCGTCAAATTCAAGTAGTTTTAATAGTGTTCAAAGCTCTTAATGATCTGGCTCCTGACTATTTATCCTCTATGTTTACTGAGCGCAGTACGTCAGGCTATGTCTTAAGGGACTCTACGAACAAATTTTAAAAATGTCCCTTTACCAAGAACCAACTACCTAAAAAGGAGCTTTAGCTATACAGGTGCAACTCTCTGTAACAGTCTGCCCTGCAATCTTAGGCAAGAGAAATCTCTAAATCATTTTAAGCAATTGTTAAACTTTCATTTTAGTTAATTAAGTTAGATACACGGCATTCCTGGAAAACAGGTATAGTTTAGTGTAATTTTGAGTAGTATTTTTAAGAGACTCTTTAGATAAGTATTTATTATTATTAAATATTGCTATGTAGTTTATACTTTATATGTAACAAAAAACCTGATGATTTTTTACCGTGTTAAAATAAAGATTTGAGATTTGAGATTTGAGATTTGAAATTTTCGAAAAGGTAAGTTTTGATCCCTATAATTTTCGGATCACTAGACTTTAAGCTAGGAAATCCGAAAAGATGAAGAATTTTTAGGGGATAAAAATATGCCTATATCTAACTTTTAAATACTAAAATACGTTTAACAATGCTATGTTTAAGTGGTTTTGAACTTTTTTCTCGTTGGGTGCCCCTGTTTCTACACTTTTACTATTCCGTAAACTAATTATTGGACGTGTAACCCAAGAAACAAAGCATAGTTTTACTCAATTGTTAACACCTTTTAGGCTAAAACAAAGGATGTGATGCCGCCAGATAATGGAAGTGAAATGTGGAGTCTAGAACCACTGCCGTGTAAAGCTGGCTGGAAGTTATCTACAGGATTTATGTTGTTGTCTCGTAAAACACTTCAACATCAGTGGGAGTGAAGTGGCTGGATCCACCTGTATAATAATTGCAGTAAGAACAAGACCCAGAATATCCAGTGGGTGGGGTGAATGAACAATCACATGCAGTGTAGGAATTTCGGTTGCTTGCAGCGTTGTTGGATATGTACAGGTCGTGCCCGCGACCAAAGGTTGGTCTGTGCCTGGAACATGTGTATATAGCTTTACTGTAATAACTTGACTTGATGTTCTGTTTCACAGGAGCGTAGCCATTGATGTTATATAACGAAAACATAAAGGTTTTCGTCGAATAGACATACCGACAAGAACCTGTGGAAAAACAATCGTCACAAATTATTAAGTAAAGTAAATAGTTCAAAAATTAAATTATCGGTTATTTTTTTTGATGAGCTACAGCTGACTATGACCAAAACCTCATCACTAGGCCATTAAGGAGTCATCAGGGGGGAGGTGGGGGGAAAGTAACTCTATTGTTTTCCTATTGTTTTTGACCCACTCCGCCTGCCAGTATGACGTCACATAGTAACGGGCAAGAGCCTCGGGTCCCTTGTGCAAATTAGCAAGGGATACGACAGTTATTTGGACGAGAGAGGTCGAGGAATAGCTAAGAAGCTAGCAAATATCCCTTTATATCGCTAATGTGATCGAAAGAGCATGAGCTTTGGTGTTGCTATAATCTGCTTGTGTAAACCGTTTTGATGTTTTGTGTCCGTGATCGTATAATTTTGTTGATTTGTTTCGCGGGCCGTGTTGTGGGATCACCATCTATTTCACGGGTCCGGCAAGGTTTTCAAAACTGAAATCTTTTTTTCTCTAAAATAGGCAAGGTCTAGTCTCAGAATAGGAGGTTCCAATCACGGATCACCCATGCCTATATTTCATCTATTCTTTTGCTAATTAAATGGGCCTAACTTCATATCATTCCTTTCGAGTGTGGGCCTCTGTTGATCTCCTAATTCTCCACCGAATTCAGTAAAGCTAGTTCGATCGATTGTTTTCATCGAGTCGGCCCGTTGAACCGGAACTAATGCGAAATAGCTTTGAAATACGCGCTTAAGCTGATTTTCCTCAAATGCATATTTGAATTCATGATAAATACAGCTCCACCAGCTTCAAACAGCGTCTATGGCAGAGAAAAATTGTTTTGATATGACAAAATTAATGTCTCAAATCATGTGTGTCACTGTGGTGCAGTGGAGAAGGAGTTGCTCGCTCGTGCAGATAAACCGGGTTCGACTCCCGGCGACGCTGTTTTCTGTTTCTTTGTACCGTTTTTTTAGTGTTTTGGTCTCTTTTTTTACCACCATTTTTCCTTTTGGCCTTTTTTTCTTTATTTTTACTGCTGACCCCGCTGGTCATGCACTTGGATCAACATACATTTTCAGCTTAAGTCCGGAGTTTTATTTTGGCAAAGGGACTTCAAAAGCTCTTGATCGATCTTGATCTGCATACTGGCCAAGCTTACGACCAGATAAAAACCATAAGCTGTCAAGACATGTCCCTCCTCGGAAACAGATGAATTTTTTTCAATGTTAGTTGACATCATGACAAATAACATACAGTACACCACAAACTGTACTAATTTACACCCAACACACACCAGTGGGGACCCACTGGCGAAAGTTAAACTTGCCTTTTGTATATCATTTTATTCATCAATATTATTACCCTAAAATCTCCACTGGGTTTGCCCCCAAAAACAATTAAACGAAACCTTTTATTGGTTTTTGAGATTTAATTACAGAATTTCAGGTGTATGTCCAATGCAGTATTAAAATGCGCCGGTAAAGCAACAAGATTCAAAGCTCACAGTCTCTCACAAATACCTGTCAAACAGCTAAGCGAGCTTTGAGAGGAATGATATGGGGTTCCACTAGCTCTAAAGAGCTGAAAATACGCACAATGTAAAGTATGAGACATCCTTTCATGAACCTCATATTGCTGTGTC
>BOPM01000608.1:96974-99474 GCA_022179025.1 Porites australiensis
TTTCCCTTTTTGTTCATGGACCGCTTCAATGAAGTAGTACCAATGATACTTGGTACTACTTGTCTTAACACTTTTATTCTTGACAAAGAAATTGAGGGAACTTGATCTAGCATAATCAAAGAAGGAACGTTCCGTAAAATCTATCAAACTATCTCTTATCCAAACCCAGTTCGCTTGTAAACGTCTCTGTAAATTTAGGAGCCTTGGACGTGACAGAGAAAGTCAGGCGATAAAAACAATAGAATTTTGACAGCTGAAAGTAATTTGCATGACCTCAGCGCGCATGCTCTTCAGCTGACATAGCCCCTTTAACTGTGAGCAGGTTAATGGTGAAGTGAGTTTGTAAAATGCCTAAGAGTAGAGCTGACAACAGAGTTCAGGCCCCAGTTGTTCAAACCTTGGATAGCACTATCCATCGGATATGATATAGCGGATATTATGCATGGCCGGGCGGAGATACGAATTTTATCTTCTAGTGCTGAAAGTATCTCTCACGATTGAGCGAAGCGAACGAGTAAGAGATACTTTCAGCACTCGAAGATAAAATTCGTATCCCAGCGCGGCCATGTAATGTTCTGTTTATTTTATGGATACTGATGAAATTCCTACATAAAACACAACTTTTTTTAATTCATTTTCGAAACAGCAAAATAGTGCAATTTAAGTGGTCACCTATGTCAAAATGCCTGTCACAAAAATGTTATAAAACACGGATATAAAGTTATAAAGGAGAAATAAAGACAATAATACTTATATTTTCTGTTCCAAAAAGTCAAAATTAATGTTAGAAACCATGGCGACACCAACATCCTCACACGTAAAAAATAAATTTTATTTTAAAAAAATAGTATCTTCACTGCGCGCGATGAAGATATGATTTTTTAGTAAAAGGAAAAATCCTGGTATTTCATCAGTATCTCAGTATATAATAAAAATTACTATCCAGTTGATAGGCATTAGGAAAACTAATTGCGCTATCCAGTGGATAGGGATTTATCGGGTGGATATATAGCGCTATCCACCTTTCGAACAACTGGGACCAGATATAAATAGCGTGGAAAGGCAATATACGATATCCAGTTTTAATTATTTTTCGCCCCAACATTTTGCCATTATTTGACTCATCACGAGACAGCCGCACCATCGCAAACGGTTGCCTGCAATTTTCTTATTTGTTAACGATCGTACCATTTACTATCAGTTGTACAAGTGCCTGCGCCTGTCCTAACTTGTTGACCGCTGAACAGTTGTATGTACCCGAATCACTTCCTCGAACATTTTTAAGAAGCAATTTTCCTCCTGACACCATTGACCGACTGGACTGTCTGTTCGTTTTACTCCACACTATAACAGGATTAGGACTACCACTCACAGAACAATGAAACGAGGCTGATCCACTTTCGTCAAATGTCAGCGTTTTAGGGGACACGGCAACAACAGGAGCTGACATAGATTCACCAGGCTCTCCTTTAGCTCCCGGCATGCCTGCAGGTCCCACGTCTCCTTTTTGTCCCTTTAGTCCAACATCACCCGTCGGACCTACAAGTCCCATGATGCCTTGCTTGCCAATTTTCCCAGGGGATCCCATAACACCTTTGTCTCCTTTATTTCCTGTTGGTCCTCTCTTCCCTCTTCGTCCCCGGGATCCTTTGTCTCCCTTCGGTCCAGGTGGACCGGGAGGGCCTAGGAGACAGCTATCGCCATTTGAATGACAGAGTTGAAGGTTTATCGATGATAATAGTTTGTTCATCTTCAGAATTGCTTCCCTGTCTACTGTGTTGATAGCTTCCGTGGTGTTCTGTGCATTGGCTACGCGCTTGTTCCTATTGAGCTCGACATATTCAGATTCTACAGAGAACAGTGTTTCCCAATGTTAGTGCTACAAATTAATCCAAATAACCCTTATTTACCTGTTAGTACCTCAATATGAAATATAAGATCTTTCTGCACGAAAAGAAAGAAAAGCAAACTGTAAATCATTTCATTCATAGACCAAGGATGAATAACTGGGAGTATTGAGAACAGCGCATTCTAATTATACATCGTTCAGTGGCGGGGACAAACTATAAAAAACAAAAGGTGCACTATCGGGTCCAGCAGACAGGGAAACATTGTTGCCGAAGAACATTTTTTTTTTACGGTCTGATTCCATGAAAAGAACATTAAAGCCACAGGTGAGAGCGGGTGAAGGGATGTTCTGCTGGGCCAAAAACGATATAAACGTTATAATAGACCCAAGAGAGAATAATGGGACAAAAGCGGGGAAACGCTTAGTCTTTACCTTTGGGATATGTGAATTTCACCAGTTATTTTTAGACCAATGATAAAACGCTTCAAATTATTCGGAATCTGCTCTCAGGGGAGCGTAGACAAACTTTTATCCAAGAGAGAGTAATGAGACGTTAATGGGACATCATGCGCTGTTGGTGTGTTGCCATCACAATATTAAACATTAAATGACTGGTCGTGAGGGAAACAGTTAATTTTGTTCCCGAGAATC
>BOPM01000608.1:104474-109319 GCA_022179025.1 Porites australiensis
TTTTTTTATCGACTGATCATGCAAGCCGGTCGCTGAGGACATGTCCGGCTTGATAGACTTGTCTTGAGTCGTTTAAAAAATAAATGATGTTTTTCATTACATGAAGAGTTGAAAGTAGTGGTCTTCACAAACTTTTGAATTCCTGTTAAAGATAATTCATTAGGTGATCGTTTCAAGTTATTTCCTCCCCCAAAATGTGAAAAATGTTTTTTCCGTATCCCGGGTACAAAAATCCTCAACTGAAATTCGTTCATTGGCCGTTTTCACGCTAGAGACAGATGATCCGTCTGAGACGGATAATCCATCAGCAGAAATGGTCGGACATTTACGCATATCAATGAGCCATTGAGGTGAGTTAATCAGGCATGAATGGGCCAAGGAAGCGGCATAATAATAGAGAAAAGGGGCGATTTTGGCGCAGCAGAGTGACTAAAATCGTCATTTTGGTACTTAAAAAGATGAATTCTTTTATAGAGCGGATTCTTTTAGGGCCTGTTTACATGGAGTGGGGGACCTCGGCCTAGCGGAGTTGGTTTCTTTTGTTTTCACGCTCTGGGGGACACAAAACAAAAATCTATCATTCCAGCAAAATGTCAAGTAAAATAAATGAGAATTGGGTGCAGACTTTTAACATTGAAAATCGGGCTTTTTACGGTATTTTCAGTACGGAAAACTACCCTTGTCCAAGTTAATCATCGAATTTCTTCAAAAATAATCAGAAATCTTCAGATTATAGAGCGGATTATTTAAGACAAAGGCCATACCTACACGTGGATAGCTTCATCGCGAAAATTTGACTGGATTAAGTTGCAGACTTTAAGTTTGAAAATATAAAGTTTAAAGTTAGCGCGCAGTCGGAGTGAAGTCATTAGGGACCTTAAGATACGAGGACGGGACAAGTTACGACGGCTACCGGAAGTAAATTTGCGCAACGAGGCATGCGCACACGAAGCCAAAACTCGTGTTCTTGCCGTCCTGGTCTCGCCGAGGACGCCATTCAGCCTGTTTTGCCGTCGTCTCGAAAACGTGAGTATTCTCGGCTTGTTTTTACCTACAATAAGGCGATATCGATTCCCTTTTCAGATATTCTGGCCCTGGTGTTTCTTAAGATCATATTCTTCACGATTTTTGCCGGAAATATTTCGAAATTAGAAAAAAGGCCATAGTTTATGTTCATCATTGTTTGTGTGTTTTGCAGTCGCGACCATGAATGTTCCTGAGTGCCCAGTGAAGAAAAGTAAATCAGTGTAAGTGAAATTAAAATAGATCCAGTTACAGTGGAGTAATAATCGAGTAAAAAAAGGTTCAGTGAGGGTTTCTTTGACTTGTACCTCCTGACAGTCCGCCGGTGTTTACCTTTTGCTCATTTGAAAAGCAATTTCATTTTTTAACTAAAGATTTATACGCCTGAATTGGATTCTAATATTTTTAGGAAGCTGGTGGTATGGAGTTTTCTTCACGATGAAATGTTGTGCCGGGAAATCACTGGAACAAAAAAGAGCACTGTTGCGAGAGAAAGAAAAGAAAAGAGGTCGCTGAAAACTTGAACCAAATTGAAGCTGTTTATTTCACAGTTGACAAAAGGGCAGTTCGAGATCGCTACAACCTTCTCGCGAGAGAACTGAAGACCAAATCGAAAAAAGAGGGAAAAAAAAAAGGTGGCACTAGAGGAGTTTAGTGTGTTGTTTCTGTATTTTTGTATTTTGATGTCATTATTTCAAGTAAAAATAAAAAAAAATTCATATGGAAATTTCGGCTTCTTCAAGGTTTCATCGCATAGTAGAATAAATTTATCGTCGTCTATCACACCGTCTAAGTAGCTCTCCAGAAGAACGGTCCTAGCGTCTTTAAAGGTCGACATATTTGTTTGTGAAAGAAATATCGCCGTTGCCGTCCCAAGTGAAAATTGCTTGATCTTAAGTATTTTGTTTTTGGCGTGCACGACGGGGCTCGACCTAGTCTTCCCCATCCACCCCCGTCGCCGTCCTGGCTCCCCGTCCTCGTATCTTAAGGTCCCTATTGTCTTAGTCGAAACAATGGTTGCTATGAAAAAACAATACAGGGTCGCTTTGAACAACAGACAACATTGAGAAGTCAGTCACGCGCGAAATTTAAAGACATCAGAGCACTTGCGGCTTGCGTTTGCTACTCCAGCAAAATTGTTTTCAAGATATCTGATTCACGTTTAACTACATAGTTATACGGTTTCGGTTATGTTATAAGCTTATCTAGGTTCAGATTGGTTATTGGCGGTTTCATCTGCGCGAATGACCATTTTGGACTCTGTTTTCGGCTGAAAATTTACATAGAGTCTACAATTCTCTTTATAGAGCGCGGCACAACTTTAAATATAAAATGAATATAAATATAAATATTTCTTGCTATCGTTGTCTATATTAAACGTCCCTCTTTTAATTCTTTACTTCAAACTCTTTATTGCGCGTCCCACGGGTGAATTCAGGAGACTAACTTCCGATGCGAAAGGGCCGATTCTAAACTTCGCACTGATCACTCTAGTTGTGCGTTATGTTCGTTCGCATTTAATTTATTAAACGCAAACTGAATTCTTTTTCGACTCCACTTTTTCTCTACCGCCGTCTTACTCATAGAGTGATCAGTTAGAGCTCCATCAAAACTCTAGTGCGAGGAAACGAAACTAAAATTTTCGACTCATCTTTAAGTCAGTTATCTGTAAGGAGTAATTAAATGCGTAACGGTGTGTTCTGGCCTCACAAAAGGTGACCTCCAGTGCAGGCGTTTCCTTTGAGCGCGCAATTTGCTCGCGAAAGCGCCATGTTGATAAAATCAAAGATGGCGGCTACAACAATATTACGAACACGAACATGGTTTCGCCCACCTAAAATACGCCTGCACTGCAGGCTACACAAAAGGGAAAACAATAGAGAGATTGGGCTATTGTTAGTTTCACCCGCCTACTCCACGATGAAGAGTACTGCCGCGCGTTCATGGTAACCAATGAAAAAGACGCCTGTTCAACATTTTAGAATAACAATAAGCGATATGACAGACCTAGAAGCTTTCACCGACTGTAAGTAAATGTCCCGAGAACAATGGCCATTTCTCCCGATGCCATCTTTAAAATCCGTCAAAATTGACAAAAAACAGATGGATAAAGTTAGGCGGATTGTCCATCTGAAATTAAGACCGTTCCATCTTTAAATTAAGACGTATTATCTGTCTGACGCGAATTATCCACAGTGATAACCCGTCTCAGACGGATAATCCATCTCTAGTGTGAATACGGTCATTGACGGTTACAGCAGAAACAAACAAATGCAAAACTGACTCCGCGGCTGTACTTTGTGCCTGCATGACGACTTAAGAGATTTTTTTTAGTTTTTCTTTCTCGAAAAGGTATTTGATTCCACAAGCAAAAATTGCTGTAAAATAAAACCTGGTCTGTGTTTTGTTTTTTTTTTTGCGCGTAATAAGATTAGAAGAATATAGTGATTAGCATGCCGTTTTGAAGAAACAAATTTTAGTATGTGATTACCTTCTTTGCCGATAATTTTAATTCTACATCTTTACAAAGAAAATATGTGACCTGGTCACCTTCGGTTTGATATTTCCTAGAGACTGAAACACGCAAAGACAGAATAAAATTCTCTGGATTCATAAGATTTGCTTCCCAAGAAAAATAAGGCATATCAAAACAAGTGAAAATTACAAATTATTTTATGAGAAGCTCCCAATGCTCACAAAAACTTACCGGCAACACTCTTCGTTTTCTTGTTAAGGTTGGGAACGTCTGACGGCTTAGTCTCCTCAATATTTTCGAGAGCGTTTATTCTCTTCTGTTCGTTGAGCTCCAATTCTACTCTCAGAAAACCGGCGCAGTAAAACACAATCGATAAAACAGACAGAATCGAGGTAAAGGAAGGCGAACTCTGCTTCTGAGAGGCAATCATAGTCTGGTGATTAGTTTACACATGAAAAGGTTTGTTGAATGTTGTTCCAGCCGATGACTCGATATTAGAATCACGATTCGAATTCATGGGATCTTGCCAAGTCTGTACTCTTCTTTATTTCATCTGTATAGTGTTATCCGCGGAGTCAAAAGTTCACTCAAACTCAGGAAGTTTGACATAAGAGGCTTTCAATGTTTTGCAAGGCATTTTGTGTACCACTGCTATGCCCGCGAGACAATTGAAAGCCACCTCAGCACCTCACAGTTCGCCTACAGAAAAGGTGGAAACTGTACCGATGCTCTCTTGTCAATTCAACATAGGACCAACAGCTACCTGGATAACCCGGATTGTAAAGCAGTTCGCCTTTTTGCTATGGACTTCAGCAAAGCTTTTGACTCTGTGAAACATGAACTTCTTGCTAGTAAATTAAAAAAGCTCCCACCGAATCCATATATTACCAATTGGTACTTTTTAAAGGATAGAAAACAAAGGGTATGTTGTAACAACTTTGAGTGTGACTGGAAACCGGTCAACCAAGGGACAACTCAAGATAGCGTTAGCGGTCCTTACCTTTTTAATATCTTCCTCAATGATCTTAACATCACTTTAGGTAATCATGACGCGCTATTTAAGTACGCTGATGACTCGACAATTATTGCTCCTGTATGGAAGGAGGTAGACTACTCCGATCAGTTAGTGTCACAGTTTTTAGATTGGACGAATACAAATGGAATGTCTTGCAACCCAAGCAAATGTAAAGAGTTGACGATCAAAAAGAGAGGCAACCACGATCTCTATTCACCCATTGGGATGATACCAAGCTGTAAAGAAGTTGAGATTTTGGGCGTCACCTTCCAATGTGACAGCAAATTTTCAGTGCACGTGAAGAACAAACTTATTAAAGCTAACAAATCCC
>BOPM01000608.1:120508-140265 GCA_022179025.1 Porites australiensis
AAATTCCATACTGATGACGTAAAATCTGTTCGGAATCCGGCCAGAAGCGCTGATTGGTCGACGGAGTAGTTACATTGTTTTAGCTATTGTTTACGAATGACAGACAAAAGACAAAAGGCCACAAAGGTCAAATGTAAACTCGAAGAATCTTTAACAAAACAGTCAATGTTTGTAGAATATAGCCTTCTCTAGAAGAAGCATTTGAGTTTTGCTGGAGCTCGTTGGTAGATAAACACAACACGTTACCAAAATCGACCAGAAGACACGTAAAATTGGACAAATTTTTCTTTGGAACCCCATGACTACTGGATTTATTATGTAAACATTCGATTGCGTCATCAGTATGGAATTTCTGCCGCTGAGTTGCAGACGTTCCTCCTCGCGAAACGTCCCCGGCGGCAAAGAGCGAGGAGAAACGGATGTTTTCGCAGGCTACAGACGAAGTACCGTTGGCGTGAAGAGACAGTTAAAAACAACAACAACAACTGGCCGCCTGCGCATGGGCTGTATTATTTCCAAGTTTTTCGCCGCGGATTACTCTGTTTGTCTCTTAAAATTGTTCTGAGAGACGGAAGTATTGAAATGCTTTCACACTGAACAATTGGTAAAAAGTTGAAATGTTCATAACTAACTAGTAGAGTAAATAAAAACCAAGGCGAGCATGCATGAAATTTCATTTTTTCTACAAGAGTTTTCTAGTTGCTCTATAACTGATTTTTGGTGAGGACTGGTGTATTGCCTGGCTTTGTTAATCGGTAGAGCATATTTTATACGGTGAAATGTTCAAAGGTGAAAAACATCCAGCTTCGAACACAAATATTTAAAGCCGTCATTGTCGCCCTTGCAACTTGAAGTGCTTTGAATAATTTAAATTAATATCTGAAAAATGTTTTTCCACAGGTTCTTGTCGTTATGTCTATTGAGGTAAATCGTTCCTGTTCTCGTTATATACCATCAATGGCTACGCACCGGTTAAGGTGAACATCAAGTCAGGTCGTTACAGTCACGCTATTTACGCATGTTCCAGTTTCGGACCAACCTTTGGTGGAGGATTTGACCTGTCCATATACAACAACGCTGGAAGTAACAGCAATTCCCACACCCACTGTGGCTATTCCTACCCCCTCCCCCCTGGGTACTCTGCATATTACTATTCCTGTCAATTTTATGCAGGATCCTACAGATTCACTCCCACTGATGTCGAAGTGTTTTACGAGACAACAACTTAAACGCTGTAAAGGTGGATCACGTCTGCCAATCCAAGTAGTATAAATACATATATGGACGCGGTTTCGTAGACTCCCAAGGGAAAGTGTTTTAAATGGAGGTTTTTGTTTCAATAAAGTAATAACAAATTCTTATAAAATCAATTCGGAGATCGATCAGGAGCCAGCGAAGATTCACAAGAAGAACAGGCTGATACAATATGACAGGACGTCGGCAAAAGGAGTAACAACACAATACACCGTATTCACAAATGGCGGACACGCGGGAAAAAACTGGTGCCTAGTCGTGAAAGCGAGGCGTTGGAGGATAAACAAAAATTGCAAATGAAGACTTTCAGTGAACTTGTAGAGTGTTAAGCGCGGATTCCACCTAAAAGAACTTTGTACGGACTTCTTTTTAAATACAATTACGTGGGATGTCTTCTGCCTTTGATGTTTAGTAGTGATTTGCTGTTTGCAATCAAAAGGGACGCGTATATCTTCAAGGAAACAGGATGATTTTGTAGGTTTCCCAAGCATCAGAAGCTCGACAAGTGGGCTATGGCTGGAGAAAAGCGGCAAAATGTTGGCCCAAACGTCTCATTGAAACCGAGTACGAAAGCCAGATCACTACATTTCTGTACAACGGAAATAAAAACAGATATTGGTGGCGAGAAAAAGAGAAATAAGCGACGGATATATGGCCTACTTGTTAACGGAAGAGACCTCCGCTATTACACAAAACAGGTCAAGTCGAGAGCGGGTGAAAGATTCATTCACAAGGCTCATTTAGTCATGTCAGTGTCATTTTATACATATCTATGTATATATTAATAATCACAGGAGTTCAGGCTTCAGGAGTAATCATTGATCGTTTATTGCGACAGTGCTGTTTCGTATGGTCCGAAATGGTAGGACCACACTCATCAGGCAACTTCAACGATTGACCGTTAAAATTAAAAGCTGGCAGTAAATATGGGGACACGTTGAGAGATAGTATCTAGGTAACAAATGGATTTTGTCTTAGTTACGTTACTCTAGAGTTCTGAAGTACATATCTGTTTCTGTGGGGGCATGAACTCGCTAGTTCGTTTCGCCTGTTTAGGCTACAAAGCTCTTTTTACAAATGATGATAAACTTTTCATAAAGGCAAAGATTACATTTTTTGCTAATGTTGCTATAGGCTTTACATTTCTTTAAAACTTTCCATTTTATTATCAAAAAATGTAATCTTTGTCTTTATGAAAAGTTTATCATCATTTGTAAAAAAGAGCTTTGTAGCCTAAACAGGCGAAACGAACTAGCGAGTTCATGCCCCCACAGAAACAGATATGTACTTCAGAACTCTAGAGTAACGTAACTAAGACAAAATCCATTTGTTACCTAGATACTATCTCTCAACGTGTCCCCATATTTACTGCCAGCTTTTAATTTTAACGGTCAATCGTTGAAGTTGCCTGATGAGTGTGGTCCTACCATTTCGGACCATACGAAACAGCACTGTCGCAATAAACGATCAATGATTACTCCTGAAGCCTGAACTCCTGTGATTATTAATATATACATAGATATGTATAAAATGACACTGACATGACTAAATGAGCCTTGTGAATGAATCTTTCACCCGCTCTCGACTTGACCTGTTTTGTGTAATAGCGGAGGTCTCTTCCGTTAACAAGTAGGCCATATATCCGTCGCTTATTTCTCTTTTTCTCGCCACCAATATCTGTTTTTATTTCCGTTGTACAGAAATGTAGTGATCTGGCTTTCGTACTCGGTTTCAATGAGACGTTTGGGCCAACATTTTGCCGCTTTTCTCCAGCCATAGCCCACTTGTCGAGCTTCTGATGCTTGGGAAACCTACAAAATCATCCTGTTTCCTTGAAGATATACGCGTCCCTTTTGATTGCAAACAGCAAATCACTACTAAACATCAAAGGCAGAAGACATCCCACGTAATTGTATTTAAAAAGAAGTCCGTACAAAGTTCTTTTAGGTGGAATCCGCGCTTAACACTCTACAAGTTCACTGAAAGTCTTCATTTGCAATTTTTGTTTATCCTCCAACGCCTCGCTTTCACGACTAGGCACCAGTTTTTTCCCGCGTGTCCGCCATTTGTGAATACGGTGTATTGTGTTGTTACTCCTTTTGCCGACGTCCTGTCATATTGTATCAGCCTGTTCTTCTTGTGAATCTTCGCTGGCTCCTGATCGATCTCCGAATTGATTTTATAAGAATTTGTTATTACTTTATTGAAACAAAAACCTCCATTTAAAACACTTTCCCTTGGGAGTCTACGAAACCGCGTCCATATATGTATTTATACTACTTGGATTGGCAGACGTGATCCACCTTTACAGCGTTTAAGTTGTTGTCTCGTAAAACACTTCGACATCAGTGGGAGTGAATCTGTAGGATCCTGCATAAAATTGACAGGAATAGTAATATGCAGAGTACCCAGGGGGGAGGGGGTAGGAATAGCCACAGTGGGTGTGGGAATTGCTGTTACTTCCAGCGTTGTTGTATATGGACAGGTCAAATCCTCCACCAAAGGTTGGTCCGAAACTGGAACATGCGTAAATAGCGTGACTGTAACGACCTGACTTGATGTTCACCTTAACCGGTGCGTAGCCATTGATGGTATATAACGAGAACAGGAACGATTTACCTCAATAGACATAACGACAAGAACCTGTGGAAAAACATTTTTCAGATATTAATTTAAATTATTCAAAGCACTTCAAGTTGCAAGGGCGACAATGACGGCTTTAAATATTTGTGTTCGAAGCTGGATGTTTTTCACCTTTGAACATTTCACCGTATAAAATATGCTCTACCGATTAACAAAGCCAGGCAATACACCAGTCCTCACCAAAAATCAGTTATAGAGCAACTAGAAAACTCTTGTAGAAAAAATGAAATTTCATGCATGCTCGCCTTGGTTTTTATTTACTCTACTAGTTAGTTATGAACATTTCAACTTTTTACCAATTGTTCAGTGTGAAAGCATTTCAATACTTCCGTCTCTCAGAACAATTTTAAGAGACAAACAGAGTAATCCGCGGCGAAAAACTTGGAAATAATACAGCCCATGCGCAGGCGGCCAGTTGTTGTTGTTGTTTTTAACTGTCTCTTCACGCCAACGGTACTTCGTCTGTAGCCTGCGAAAACATCCGTTTCTCCTCGCTCTTTGCCGCCGGGGACGTTTCGCGAGGAGGAACGTCTGCAACTCAGCGGCAGAAATTCCATACTGATGACGCAATCGAATGTTTACATAATAAATCCAGTAGTCATGGGGTTCCAAAGAAAAATTTGTCCAATTTTACGTGTCTTCTGGTCGATTTTGGTAACGTGTTGTGTTTATCTACCAACGAGCTCCAGCAAAACTCAAATGCTTCTTCTAGAGAAGGCTATATTCTACAAACATTGACTGTTTTGTTAAAGATTCTTCGAGTTTACATTTGACCTTTGTGGCCTTTTGTCTTTTGTCTGTCATTCGTAAACAATAGCTAAAACAATGTAACTACTCCGTCGACCAATCAGCGCTTCTGGCCGGATTCCGAACAGATTTTACGTCATCAGTATGGAATTTATGTCGCTGAGTCGCAGACGTTCCTCCGCGCGAAACCTTTCAATACACGAATTTCTATTCGTGTCACCCACCAGTTACCCACACCCACGACTTTTACCCACGCCCACACCCACGACCCACGATCATTAGACAAACTCTGACACGAATAGAAATTCGTGTATTGAAAGGTTTTTGTAGCTTTGAAAAGCGTTCGCACGTCAAGAATAGATTCCTCATTGAATCTGTCACCTTTGTACACTTTCGTGTCAAAGAATGTGGTTTCTGTTTCTGAGATTTCAGCCGTGAATTTGATCGTTGGGTGAAAACTGTTTGCCTTTTCAAGGAAATCCTCTATTTTGTCTCTGCTTGTCCACATAGATATGACGTCATCTATGAATATTTTCCAAAAAATTGGTTTTGTGGTGCTTTGTCTGAGTATTTCCGCTTTTTCTATTTTGGCCATAAATATCTAAGCAAAAGCTACGGCCATTTTCGTCCCCATGACTGTTCCATGAGTTTGGAGGTAATCTTTTCCAATGAATCGGAACGGGTTTTCTTGTAGAATCAGACTTGGCATTTCTCTTAAATACCTGGTAGGAATGGGAGGGTTTTCCTCATAGAATTCTTCATATGCTTCGCATACAGTGGTAATACCCTCCTCCTAGGATATGTTCGTGTAGAGACGGGTGACGTCCAAGGAGACAAGAATTGTACTTTTAGGCAGTTTAGTCTTCTCGATGAAGTTAAGAAAGTCTGTTGTAGCCGTCATGTCGTCTACGTGGCCTTCTTGAAGTAGTGATTGAATCAATCGATGAACCTTTTTGGCCGTAGTGCCAACCATAGGGTTGTCTAAGGGTCGGTAGTTATGTATATCATCAATTGGGACTTGACCCTCGTTAAGTTTATCTGTTCTGTTCATTATGACGGTTGTCGTTCCCTTATCGGCTTTTTTTTATCACAATGTTCTTGTCACGCGATAGTTCTTTTAGAGCTTTTCGCTCTCCCTGTGACACCGTTGTCTTTCGGCCTGTTAAATTTGATATTAGCAAGCTCAAATTTGACTTCTTCTAGGAAGGTCTCAAGAGAAACTGAGGGCTGGACTGGTGGGTCCCAGTCTGACTTAACGTGGAAAGGATGAGGTTCTTTATCTTTACCGTGAAATATGTATTTTAGGCGCATTCTTCTGGCAAATTGACTGAAGTCATTGAGTAGCTGCCCCCTGATAATGTTTTCTCTTGTCACGGTAGTGGGAATGAATTTTAAACCACGGGATAGTAACGTAATTTGCTCGTCTGTCAGCTATGAATTTGACAGGTTTTTGATATGCTGGTTGCGTGACTTAAGGTTGTTTAGAAAGCGCTTTTTCTCTTTGAGTTTTCTCCGCTCGATTCTTTTGCGGCTTTTAACCGCTTTGTTATCAGTTCTGTTTCTTTTCCCTTCTTCCCTTATTTCTAAAGGGTAAGATAAGACAGCAGGATAAGATTAACTTTTTTAATGTTTGCCTGTGCTCTCATTTGTTCCAAAGTTTGACAGCTTTCCCCCAGCTATGTCAACTTTATATTTGAAGACAAAAATTAGTTCAACGTTATTTCTTTTTCTTTTCGATTGCTCCAGTACACACCGCCACCCCCTGCGCTGGTGGTCGACGATCTCTGGTAGAGTAACAGAGTAGGGGAAGTGTTGTATAATTTTCATACATCGTATGTTCGTTTTGTTATGTAGTAGTTAAAAAAATCCAAAACTTGTAATATTGTAAATTATAAATATTTAACAAAAATTAGTAACATTGCTAATTATTAATAATGATTTAAAATTAATTTTTAGTCATTACCCACACCCACGACTTTTACCCACACCCACACCCACGACCCACGATTTGTACCCACGACCCACGACCCACGACCATTAGGCAAACTCGTCGTGTCACCCACCAGGCATTACCTACACCCACGACTTTTACCCACGCCCACACCTACGGCCCGCGACCATTAGAGAAACTCCCCTTTTTATGCTTTACGCTGTTGTCGTATTTGTTGTAAAAATAACAGGTTTTTTTTTACCGAACCAAACACGTGGCTGGCTCACTGAATAACTATTCAAAAAGCAAATTAAGGGAGAACTGATACCATAAATAGGAAGAGCCGACCGAGTCCCATTTAAAACGTAGATTGTCGTGAGCCCTCAGTCTTTTTTATGTGATGTCTTGATCAGTATGTATGTCAGTTTATGCTTATCAAGGAGGCCTTACCCTTACGTATCCGGATATTATATTTTGCCTTCCATTAACACATAAACGGTGTATTCAGGCAACGAAGTCGCTGGTTTTAGGCCCAGTCCACACGTATCGGGATGTTTATTCACAAAAAAATGCGCCTACGCGTAGCGTAGTAGAATCGTTTTGCCAGTCCACACGAAAACGCTGAACATGATCTGTGTGCCATTAAGGCTGTTATGAACTGATACGTACCACCCCAAGACTTGTCAGTGTATCCATCAAATATGTAACTACCGACTTGGACGATGGTTACAGTGGGACCCTTTCCATCACAGTTACTGTGGAATGTTCATACCGCCCAACCATCTGTCTTAGCGTGCCAACACCTCACAAACCTGCTGCGGCCTGTAGTCTGGAGCACTGGGTCTAAAAATGAATTTAACTTGTCTCGATACTTGCTGCCATGGCTGTCAAGAATGCTGGATGAGCTGAGAGCACCTAAAAACAAAGGTGATGAACATCGATGAGAAGGTCACACACTCGGTACACTGAAATAATGAAATTTCCAGTCCTTGCGTCATTTAATCCTGTTTAATTCTTTCGCTCCTTTTACCAATATTTCTCGTGCAAATACATATATACTTCGACGATACTTGATACTTGGAAACTTTTTTAATCAACCGCATCGAACTAAAAAACAAGGAAAATAAAGTCTACGCCAAAAAACATCGATGCTAACTGAAGCTCAGCCTTTTGTGACTGACTGAACAACAATCTAAAGTCACGTGTTCGAGACAAAGAAAATACATTATAACTAGCAGTAGCCGTTGGCTAGCAAGTGTGGATGAAACCGCTTTCATTCGTAGGTGAATGCCTTTCACTGAGTGTCTTGGGGAAAACTAGATTGAACAACACGGTAAACAAGACTCATGTAATTATTTAATCCAACTATTTTATTTGCAGCTGATTAGCCAGCGAGGAAAGACGTTTGTATTCAATTCACCGGCAAGGATACATTGAAACAGTATGTCATGCGTGCAGTCATGCACGAAGTCTTGTTATTCAATCGAATATTCAATCCGTGATCAATGACCAAAGGCAGTTGATATGCCATACAAAATAATGAAACATCTTAAATTACCACTGGAGTTTAAAGCTTATTAAAGATTTCGGATGACAGGCAACGTAACATACTTGAAAACGCATAAAATATAGAAACCCTGAAAAACCATGCACTGTTAAAGTAGTGAAACCTGAATGAACTTTATAATCTAAATCGATTTCTAGACTTTACTAGCACTCATATCTCACCGAAAACTTGTCCCACACTTAGCTGAGATCAGGCTCTACTTTTATTTTCCTCGGTAAATAAATCAGGCCGGCAAGGCGAATCGAAAAGTCTCCCATATGAGTGCAGTACTTTGTGTACCTGAATTACCTGCGCTTGCTAATCAGATATAATAATGATTGTTGCATCTCTTGCATGTGTATTCACATGACTACGGTGACATCAGATGAATCTTGAACTCAACACCAGGGCCTTCGAGGTCACATTCCATTCATACCATGCATATTAGTCGGTACAACACAGGAATGTCAACGGATCGAGAAAAAATCCGGATGTACAGTGAAAAGAGTGTCGCTGACCAAGAATAGGTGGCGGGCTCCTTTTGACGCCCGCAATTATTAAAGAACACGGCAAAAGACACGATATGGCGGTATACTTCTTATAAAATGTAGGGTTTACATTGGAAATCAATTACATATGTACTTCACCTAGTTTTTTGAGCCTATTAAGTGACAAAAGTCTATTTTGAAACTGCAACAAAGTACAACATAGAAACAATAACGTGCAGTTCTTTGTTTTAAACAGTACCAAATAGTGTAAAATCTGGTCAGATGCTAAGTATGAAGACTGACGCGTAAGTGAAATGTCGGAAAATGGTTTAGTTATGGAGTGTGATTTGCACTTGTTTTACACATTAACTCACATTGTTTATGCTGGCCGAAAAGAGAGTACATAAAAGAATTGTCGATTATTGTAACGACAGACCCATAACTTTGCCAAAAGGACTTCGCCTTTTTGGAATGCGTTGTTAGGTTCATCATTTGCAGTTTATTAAATAAGGTCTAGCGGACACGTAATGGGCAGTTTGTGCAGACTGCAAAATTATGATTATTCATAGAGGGAAATGTTAAATAAGTCATCAAACTTCCTGGATCTTTTCGCCAGAATAAAACAAAAAAGTATAACTTACAGAAAAGGTCACTGAGTATCAGACATTGTGATGTATAATCTAAATGGACAGGTTTACACGTAACGGTTAGTCGGGTCCAATTTTGCATAGAAAACATTTTTTAAACTCAAAAATCGGCTTAATTTACCACATGGGTAGAATCGCATATAGACGCAAAGATTGACCTAGAAACATAAACACTAACTGTGAACTGGACGCAGCCAAAGAGTTTGTTGAATGACAAGCAGCTTTTATAAGACGTTAAACTTAATGGTTTATTAGGTTCTCAAAGGGGTGTGGAGCGGGTGGGGGCTCAGCCATGCAGAGTTATGGGTCAGAATTCTATTCTTTTCCAGGACCATAACTATGATCGAAAATGATTTTTAAGTTTTTCTTTTTGTTTTACAATCAGTTAAGTATAAATTTCTGGATTTCTTTGCACAGGTTCAGAGGCTTATTAAAAGTACATAAATGGACGCTTCGCTTTTAGCCTTGGCTAAATCTTAACAGTCACCTTAGGATAGAAATAAAGAAAGAAACCAGTATGGATCGCTTCTCTAGTCTACGCGAATTCAGGAATTGCTGAGAGAAGCCAAAAATGTGATTATTAATGGTTGTAATGGGACTGGGTGGCGTGATTAAAACAAAATCATGGACTGAATTTACCAGTCGAACATAGCTGAAACAATGCATCTACTGTTCTGTTACCCTGTCCTAACACTGAAGTTAATGATAGTTCTGACGCGTTACTGATCATGATATACGTAATGGTGAGGTTTATTAGAAAGGATAGAAATGAAATAGCAATATCAGAAAATATACCTTTTTGAATTTCGATGTAAGTCACGGTTTCTGTTTTGAACACTCTTGCATATAGTGCAATGCATTTGTAAATCCCTCTATCGTTCATTGTTATGTCTCTTATTATTAAAGTTCCATTTGCCAGTTGGCGGCTTCGTCCAGCAGGTAGTTGGCCATCTTGTTTCTTCCAGCTGATGGCAGGTTGAGGATCACCAGCAGCCTTGCAGTCTAGGGTCAAAGTGCTGCTCACTCCTGGGAAAACTTTCGCGGGTGGCTTAAAAGTGAATCGAGGAGGAGAGACAACAACTAAGAGAGTTTTCTTTTCAACGCGTCCCAACAGGTTTGATGCCGAACAGAAGTAGAAGTCAGAGTCGTTTTTACGAATATGTAGTATTTGTAATGCACTGTTGTTGTACTTCACTCTTCCCTGGGGTAATTGACCGGATGACTTTCTCCAAGTGACCACTGGTGCAGGATACCCAGTCACGTGACAGGATGGGAGAGTATAACTACTTCCTTCAATAGCGTGATGAGGTCCCGGATGAAGGGCGACTCGAGGGTAAACTACAATAAATAGAAAATTGTTATGAATGACTAACTTTGCTTCGATTACGAATGGCTGGCTTTACTTTGATGCGAAGTGTCCAGAAGTAAAACAATGTTGCCAAAAAAGGTAAAGCAACCACATTTTACCTCGATTACTCGTGATAGTAATTCAACTGATAAACTTGAGGTCGACGGTGCGCTCATTTTGACCCCCTCTTCCCATCAATGCTCCGTTCTAAGGGCATTTAAATCTAGTCCGCCGAAGCTACAAGAAGGGGAAAGAAGTTGAACCAAAGATGTGATGTCACCGGGGTTTAAACTTAAGACATCGCGCACCGAAGGCCGCGCGTTAACCAACTGTGCCACCCTTGTTCGTTAGTGCGAGGGCAATAAAAGTTCCTCCACTTTTCAGGTGCCTTTGACTACGTTCTATTTTTTTTAAAAAAATGATGACCCTTTCTCCTTGATAACTTCTACGCGTGGTACTGTTTTCAAAATGGTCTGGATTAAAGCAAAATCAATAACCGTTGGAAAATGAGCTCGAGCGAAGACAAGCTTCTTTAATCTTTATAGTCTTACGGGCGTTTTTTTTTTGCCCCGGAGGGGGGGTATACCATTTGCTCCAAAAATTCTTGGATGTTGCCCAAATTTTTACGAAACAGTCGAGAGGAAACGAGGGCCATACGATGCAGCAACATAGGCCGTACTGGCAAATGAAGGTTGCTCGATACTGTAACAGTTTTTCAGGGTCAATGCCTCCCAATTTTGAGCATAACTACGTCGCCATAGACAAACATTTGTAAAAATTACCACCACAGTTTTATTAGATAAACGATGAAAATTTGTCATGATCAGGGTAGCCATGACATCAGGGTTGTCATAGCAACGAAATGACGCAATTGCCCATTTTACTTGCAGCAATATTTCTCGACACTGAGAACTGTTCTTACAAAAATCATTCACGGGAGCTTTTTCCTCCAATAGTCGCCTCCATGTTCGCGAAGTTAAAACGGAATCTGTAAGAGCGTTATCGGGATATTGGGGATGAAGTTTTTATCGTTAGAAATATGGTAAAAAAGGAAAATCTTGATGTTTGACCGTTATCTGTAGGAAATGTAGCTCGTTTGACATGCAATTTCACCTGATAGGAGTTTTAATCTTTTTAAAACGTGTGTGTGAAAGATCATGGAGATAGCTCCGGCCGATTGCTAGAGAGAAGGATTTCATTAGTATGTATCGAGGCGCTCTTGTTAGCGGTTTTGTAAACATTTCGGTCTACTTTGATAAATTATTGCTTGATAGAATTTTAAAAACGTTTTATTTTCTCGTAATTCGAGCTGATTACTAGTCAGCCACTTCTTCATTTTCAGACCCATTGCAGATGCTATCTGCCATACACTGTTCTACGAGCGGAGATGATTCTAGAAAGAAACTGCGAAAGTTTATTCTAATCAATTCACGAATGTAAAGAGCCCATTCCAGTTAGTGCAGTGCAGTACAGTGCTCAACATATGAACCCTTCCCTAATAACCAGAAACTCATCACGTGCTAGGTAGCCATTGTCTCGAGAGAATGTAACTGGATTATTACGCCGTCTTCAGGATTTTTTTCAGATTAAAATAGAAAATATTTATATCTTGAAACTAATAAAAAAAAATATTAAAACGTCTGTAAAAACTGGCTTTGCCCAAATTTTCTCTCTCTGGCCAAAGTTACAGTTAAATTTGAATTTACAACATAAGATGATGATAATGATAGTAAAAAAATTAACACATTTTTCTATATTCATGAATAATCAGTGATTATTTCGTTTTTACTGAAAATTGTTGCCTAAAATTTAAGTTGCTTATATGCTTTAAGGTGATGTTACACAAGACGATTCGCAACGGCGATCTTAAGCGCAACACAGCGTTGCAATGTTGGAACAACGTTCAACGTTGCAACCATTCCATTCAATGTCGCAACAATGTTGTAACGCTGTGTTGCGCTGAAAATCGTCATTGCGAATCGTCCCGTGTAACATCATCTTAAGAGGAGAGCTGACAGCAAAGCTCAGCATAAATAGCGTGCAAAGGGAATATACCATATCCAGTTTTATTTAATTTTTGCCCCAAGATTTTGAAATGATTTGACCAATCGCGAGATACAATGTAGAAACGGCAGCATCCTCGCAAACAATTTTCTGCAATTTAACCATGTGATAATGATCTTACCATTTACTATCAGCTGTAACAGTGCCTCCGCCTGTCCTAAAATGTTGACCGCTGAACAGTTATATGTACCCATATCACTTCCTCGAAGACTTTTAAAAAGCAACTTTCCTCCTGAAACCACTGACCGACCGTACTGTCTGTTCTTTTTACTCCACATTATGACAGGATCAGGATTATCACTCACTGAACACTGAAACGAAGCTGACGCACCCTCGTTAACTGTCAGCGTTTTAGGGGACACGGCAACAACAGGAGCTGAAATTGATTCACCAGGCTCTCCTTTAACTCCCGGCATGCCTGAAGGCCCTATGTCTCCTTTTTGTCCCTTTAGTCCAACATCACCCTTTGGACCTATAGGTCCCATGATGCCTTGTTTGCCACTTTTTCCAGGAGATCCCATAATGCCTTGGTCGCCTTTATTTCCTGATTGCCCTCTGTGTCCTCTTCGTCCCCGGGATCCTTTGTCTCCCTTCGGTCCCGGTGGACCGGGAGGACCTGGGAGACAGCTATCGCCATTTGATTGACAGAGTTGAGGTTTCAGCTCGGACAACAGTTTGTTTATCTTCAGAATTGTTTCCCTGTAAACTGTGATTTTAGCTCCCGTGGTGTTTTTCAGTACATCGGCTGCACGCCTATTTCTATGGAGCTTGGCGTATTCAGATTCTAGAAGGAACGTTTTTAATATGTCAGTACTAAAGATCAAAGCAGAGGACCCTCTGCGTAGTTAATCTTACTAAATACCCTTGAATGCAGAGGTCTACTCAACGCGTAAATAAAACGGACTGGTTCTTTCTTGCCGGATCTCTAAAGTAGAGATGCTAATGCCAGACGTCACTTGAAGTGGGAATTAAAACAAAACTAAATACAAGGAAAAAAACACAAACGCGAAAAAAATGTGAGAAAAACTGAACGGACTTACATAAAAGGCAGCTACTGAAAAATTGGCCTTAACAATTAAGTAGAAGAGAAGGGAATTGATTAACACGCAGCTTACAGAAGAGGCGTGAAAATAGACAGGTGGTTATACAGGTACTCACTTGTGTCTAAACTTTCAAAGGTTGCATTAAATGTTGACATTTAATCAATATAAGAAGAGTTATGGGTTTAGTTAGCGCATTGTATAGTAAATTAAAGCATTCTATATAGCTATATGTAATTTAATGTATTGTTTGTGGAGTCGTTCAGATAAAGTTAAAAAACTCATGTGTTTGTGGTAACGAGAGTCCGAGAATTTTATACAGTAAAAATGGCTGTAACTTTCGCCAGCGATTCAGCTGATCTCATTTTGACGTGGTATTCAGGCGAGGTTTTCCAAGGAGAGAGATGACAGGCGTTTGGATCTCGGGGTAATAGGTCTAATAGAGCACTAAAAATAATTTGGAATACTTGGTCAGCTGGTGGAGAAGGAGATTAGGAAAGGACCTCACCTCAGCCTCACTGATCACGCTTATTCGCCTCTCTGCTTTCAAAACCAGAGAAATTAACTGGCTAGCCTGTGTACACACCCCACCTCCCCTCAGGAAATATCGGAGAAGGGTCCCCTTCTCCGATTTTTCGTGAGAGGGGCCGGGGTACTACAGACAGGAAATAAAAAAATTGCTCTTCCGAAAATAAAACACATGCAGACTATGTCCGTGATTGACAGGTCAATCAAGGAAAAAGAAAAAGGTTCACTAACTCCAAACAAAACAATGTTTGTTCGCCAAAAAAGGAATGAGGGCTTTTCTTCTCCGAGAAAATAAAGTGTTTTCTACTGAAAATTGACGACTGTATCGTATATACTCCCAATCACCACGTTTTTAATGACATGCAGACTCAATAAATAAGGAATATAAGCATTAAGGGAATCAGATTAGAAAGTATTAATATTTCTTATAGGAAAACTTGCTTATTGAACCGAGACTGCCTAAGAAGCTCGAAATAGAATTACTCGTCCGAAAGTTTCTGATGCCATCTGCTCGATTGATGCAGCTTTCTAAAACTTAAAAAAATGTTCGTCATTTTCAATTTCAGCTGTCATTTGACACAATAAAACAATTCACCTACTTTCGACAGACAAAGATCATCAAGTGACCAACTGTCGATTTTTTAAATACTTCTTCTTTACAAAGAAAACATATTATGACCTGTTCACCTTGGGTTTTCTTTACTTCTGCGCCACGAACACGCAAGGACAGGATATCTATATGCAAAATTTTCTGGAATCGCTAGAGTAGTTTTTCAAGAAAAAATAAAATAAACATTCCGTATGATACTTTTACGGTAAACTATTCACACTCTTAGTAAACCAGAATAGAAAAGACTTACCACGAGTTTTCTTAACTAACTGGTGAAGGTTAGGAACGCCGTCTGACGACGTAGTCTCCTCGTTGTTTTCAAGAGCGTGTATTCTCTTCTTCTGTTCTTTCAGCTCTAATTCTACTCTCAGAAAACCGGCACAGTAAAAAACAATCGATAAAACAGACAGAATCAAGGCAAAGGAAGGCAAAATCTGCTTCTGAGAGGCCATCATGGTCTGATGATTAGTTTACATATGGAAAGAATTGTTAAATGTTGTTACAGCTGATAGTCAATTCGAAGATCACGATATATAGGTATCTTGCCAACTTTGTACCCCTCTTATTTTGTGTGTAATATTATCTGCAGAGTCAAAGTTCACCTAAAGCCGGGAAGTTTTTCATCAGGGGCTTTTATCGGCTTGCAGCTAAAAGGCCACGTTTCTTTTTAATGCTTTGCCCTGTTGTCGTTTTTGCTGTAACACGGTTTTTTTCAGAACCAGACAAGTTGCTTAAACGTAAGTACTGAAAAACTATGCAAAAGGCAAAATAAAGGAAAATTTATACTTTAAGAGAAAGAGACTAGTACTATCTCAAACGCACATTATCGTGACTTTTTAGAATTCCAGTAGTTCGGCTGTCTTGCGATATGTCAATTTACATGTAAATCCCTTCCTTATTCTCGGTTTTCAAATGACGTCACCAAAATTCAAACTAATAAATTATCGCGAGGTATTACTCTCAGCACTTACAAATTTTTGGTTCGAAAGGGTTCTTCGTTTTGCAATAGAGGACGATTGAATGTTCAGGTTTTTGAGTGACGCGTCCGTTTAGCTCGGGTGGCCTGGAAAGCTATTCTATGGGCTAAAAACGTTTTAACAATTTTTTGAGATTTTGCCACCTTAACATTCTTTAATTGCCTCAGAATAAATAAAACTTTAATCTTTATGAGTTCCTCAAGCAATAAATTCACGCATTTGTAGGAAAACTCAAAGGCAGATGTTTCTGTTGGTTTTTGGCGGCCATATTTAATTGTGCCCCTCAAAGGGACACCAACATGGCGTCTCCTTACAAAGCTTTGTAAATTTGGATAAAACGCACAGACCTGATTCTAGGCGAGGCTTTTGCTATATTTATCTTCCGTTTCATTTCATTGACTGGTTTGCATTTTTATTTTTGATGACGTGACAGTGAAAACAGAGAATACGACACACAACAACAATTTATTTTAGTTACCTATCACCTTTAAAGGAAGTTCGTACAGCTAAGTACTGATTGACTCGCAAAGGTAAAGCAAAAATAGCGCTTAAGTCCTCTTCTTGTCAACATGTAGATTTAAGCCAAAAATTAAGGGATACAATTTAAAAGGGAGAGATTGTTGTACCAGAAAAAAAGAGACTGAGGAGTTCGACGGTCTAAATTCTGATTCCTGTACCCCTCACCCTTGAACTTGAATATTCAATGATACCGATTGTTACGAGACTCAAGAGTCGCACTTGTTTTGACTACAGTTTCCTTTTAATGAGATCTCCAGACTTTAATAAAGTTTATTTGTCATCCTTTTTCAGATAGTTTTACTGGATCTCTAGGAGTTAGACGGCAGTGAGTGATAGTAACGTTCATCCCGTCTTATTCATTAGTTTTCTTCAATTTCATTTGAAAAATAGTCAACTATCTCTGAGGCGGACACCTTCGGGACCGACTCTGACTGTCTGTCTAAGAGAGGCGTCCGGCTAATAGAACGATCGAGGTATCGTGATACCAATTTTATTTTAAAGCTGAACCTCATAGCAATGAATTCACGTCTGTTTTATGAGTCTTTAATTTGTACTGAAAACAGCTAAAACTGGGACTTGAGACGGAAAGTGGAATCATTTTCTCATTGTGCAATCAAGCGTTCATTACAACCAAACTTTCACGGCCTCGTGATCTGAAAGCGTAACAGTATACACTTTATGAACTGGTCCAAGACTACAAAATATCAAAAATTTTGCTATTTACTTTCATGTACAGCACCTACATTACCGTTTTGAGGTATTTTTCACTACATAAAGCACCTCCTAATTGTCTGTTGACGGTTTCAAAAGTGTTCGTTGTCCGTCTTAGAGAGGTGTACGTCTTACAGAGAGTATAGTTACAGTAAAACGACTGAAGAACGGCAGGGACCAACACCGGGTGTCCGTAGTCTTGGAGAGAGTTGACTGTATATTTTGATCATACTCTTGGAATAAGTTATTACAACTTTTATCTTTATATGCTACTTTTAATTTTTTTTATTTATTATTATTTGTTCAATTCGTGTCCAACCTGCGTGACAAACGTTTTGAGAAATAGGATAGGCTCGCCCGCACTTGGGCGTCTTAGTTTCCCCTTTCTTTTATCCCTTTCAAACGTCTGCACACAGGCGTATTACGTGCGCTGTGAAAGCTAATCATTACAAGTATTATTGTGAAGTATATGAAATAATTCATTTTTGAACTGCGGTTGTAGATGAGAGTGAAGAATGATCATCACAGTAAATTTTCCAATTTAAGCAATTGGAAAGAAGAAGCCTGAAAAAAATCAGGGCTTCAACGGGATTCGAACCCGTGACCTCCGCGTTACCGGTGCGTTGCTCTACCAACTGAGCTATGAAGCCACACATTGGGAGCGAGGTCAATGTATTGAGACATTTCTCCCGTGAGGAGTGAAATGATGTGAAGTATATGAAAAAATTCCTTTTTTCAACTGCGGTTGTAGATGAGAGTGAAGAATGATCATCGCAGTAAATTTTTCAACTCCTCACGGGAGATATGAACTCAATAAATTGACCTCGCTCAATGTGTGGCTTCATAGCTCAGTTGGTAGAGCAACGCACCGGTAACGCGGAGGTCACAGGTTCGAATCCCGTTGAAACCCTGATTTTTTCAGTCTTCTTCTTTCCAGTTGCTTAAATTGGAAAATTTACTGCGATGATCATTCTTTACTCTCAGAAGTATTATTACTACTCATAAAGAAAGCATATTTCAAAAGTCTTGGGATTGGCGTTGTAACTGCGTACCTCGGCCAATCCATCTATTCGATTTAAAAAGGTTTCTTTCAAGTAAAGCGCATAAGTGAAACCAAAACCGAGCCATCCTTCTGATGTTAATAACCCGCTCAAAAGCATTTTTAGAAGTTTAAGACTTTCAAACCGCGCTTGCAATTCTGTACTCGCTGGTACTAAACCTTTGTTATGATTTCACAATGCAGACACCGCCTTCCTTCATTGGTTTGTGGGGTGTGTGCAAAAGGATTATTTGCTTATTATTTAATTGTTCAACATTAAATATCCATTTTTTGAAAGAGCGGCTTTGATGATTCAGTGCACAGTGTATTTTGATCAGACTGTCCTGTCTTGTCTTATAATTATTACCCCAGAATTAAAATATCACCATAAATAAGGTGAGGGTATATCAATAAGTAATACAGATTTAAAAATTAATCATTCTTTATAAAATGGCGAGCCTTACATAAAATTCCTGCTGTTTTTGCTGTTTTGCATGTTAAGTAGTTTATATGATTTTTCCACGTCAGATGCTCATCAATCATTACTCCTAAGAAACTAGTGTTGCTTACCTGTTTTATTTCTGTAATTCATATTTATTCTAATCAGCAGCGTAGTCTTCAGTTCTTTCTTATATTTTGTTCTTATGGGATTTAAATATATCATAGTTAGCCTTCTTTAGGTTTAACGTCAACTGACTGTCTTCAAGCCATACTTGTACCAGGAGCCCATAACCTGAAGCGAGCAACTTCCATGTACTCGCGTCACGGTGTTTTCAAGGACCAGTTTATTTTTAGAAAGGTTTAGACAAGAATTTAGAATATCTTTAAAGTCCCACAAACCAGTCAGCAAAACCTACAATCCTCAAAATAATAATTTATGCCTTTTAATGACGTTACGTTTTTCTTTTTGATATCCTACACTTTGAATGCGTTCATAGACGTGTCAGAGATTCCATTTTCGCGGGAAAAATTGCCCAAAAATGTGTCTAAAAATGGGGATGCTCGCTCCGGGTTATGGGCTCCTACTTGTACACGTTTCATTTCGCTCAGTTTACAAGGGTTTCAAGTTATTCAATATAAAAAATAGCAAATTCGAGCATGTATGAATATCATTTACATACAACCGGAACAGCAGCGGTCCTAGTACAGAGCCTTGTGGCACTCCACATTTTATTGATTTGTTTTTAGAATAGGTGGAATTGTTTTTAACAATTTGCTGCCTTTCGGCAAGATAATCTCTGAAACAGTCATTACATAGACCTCTTATGCCATAACAATCTAATTTCTGCAACAGTATGTTGTGATTTTCAGTGTCAAATGCTTTAAACAGGTTCTGGAAGATTCCAATCGTAAATTCATTGTTTTCAATTGCCATTTTGATTTTTTTCTGTGATTTTCATGAGTGCAAGAAAGGTTGAGAGCTTACTTGTAACCTACAAGCCTTCTGTGCAGCAGCTTTTCCAAAATCTTTGAAAAACAAGTTCAAACGGACATGGGTCTGTAGTTGGTAAGCTGTTTGTTGTCATTTGCCTTGTAGACCGGCGTTACTAGTGAAATGTTATGCACCTATCAATGTAAACCCCGTGGGGGGGGGGGGGGGGGGATTTTAAAAATTTTAAAATTTTTTTGAAAAAATTCCCCGGGGGGGAAAAGAAGGAAAATAAAA
>BOPM01000608.1:146614-158079 GCA_022179025.1 Porites australiensis
CATTATTATACGGCCTACCTAAGTATCAGTTACAAAGATTGCAGTATGTACAAAACACGGCGGCTAGAGTTGTGTTGCAAGTGAGTAAGTTTCAGCATATCACACCTGTTTTGTGTGCGCTTCACTGGCTACCGATTCAATATCGTATTATTTTCAAGATTCTGCTCGTCGTGTATAAATCACTGAATGGGACATCGCCTAGCTATTTAGCTCAAAAACTACATTATCGTCCTCATTCTAGATCATTGAGGTCTGTTAGTAATGAACTTTTAATGCAACCTAGATCGTATACCAAGACCTACGGAGATAGAGCATTCGCTGTTCATGCACCAAGAGAATGGAACTTAATACCCTATGAAATTCGGAAGTCCAACACCATCTCGAGTTTTAAAAGATCACTTAAGACGTACTTGTTTACTAAATTCAGTGATAACGGATCATTGTTTTTATAAATTTGTATATATTGCGTTAGTTTTAATTTTTTCCCTTTTTTTTATCATTATGAATATGGTTTAATAGTTGTTTTAGTTTCAATTTTTCCTTTTTTATCCATTGTAAATATATTAGGATATGGTCGTAAATTTGTAAATATTTTTCAATAATGTTGTTTACATGATTGTAAAGCGCCTTGAACATAGGATAAGAGCGCTATAGAAATAAAGTTATTATTATTATTATTATTATTATTATTATTATTATTATTATTATTATTATTCTCATGCTACCCTTTGCCATCAGCTAAATTTTAGGAAAACACCGCGTTTTCAACCAAATCCTTCTTTTTGAACCGTTTTCCGGCCAGTTAGGTTAATAACGCTATATCCCCTATGATATGATTTGTTTGCTATTAAAGCTTCCGTGAGGTTATGCTTACCACCCCAAAACATGTCAACGTATCCGCCAAATACATAACTGATACTTTCTAGGACTGGACCAAGACTTGTCTGTATATCCATCAAATATGTAACTAATACTTACTAGGACTGGACCAAGACTTGTCAGTGTATCCACCAAATATGTAACTACCAACTTGGAGGATGGTTACAGTGGGTCCCTTTCCATCACAGTTGCTGTGAAATGTTGATGCCGCCCAACCATCTGTCTTAGCGTGCCAACACCTCACAAACCTGCTACGGCCTGTAGTCTGAAGCACCGGGTCTAAATAAGAATTCAACTTGTCAAGGTACTTGCTGCCATGGCTTTCAAGAATACTGGATGAGCTGAGAGCACCTAAAAACGAAGGTGGTGCACATCGATGAGAAGGTCACACACTCGGTACACCGAAATTTCTAGTCCTTGCGTCATTAAATCCTGTTTAATTCTTTCGCTTCTTTAACAACTCCTTCACGAGCAAATACATATATACATCGACGATACTGATACTTGAAAACTTGTTTATGTAACCGCATCAAACTACAAAATAAGGAAAGTAAAGTCTACCGGACAAAATATCGACTCTAAGCTTAACATTTTGTGACCGACTGAACAACAATCTAGAGTCACGTGTTCGAGACAAAGAAAACGCATTATAATTATTAAAAATCGCGGGAAAAGACACGACATGGTGGTATACATCTTATAAAACCCAGGGCTTACAGCGGTTTACATCCGAAATCTTATGTCCGAAAATGGTTAAGGCATGCCGTGTGATTTGCGCCTGTTTTTACACGGTAAATCACATTGTTTATGCTCGGCGAAAAGAAAGTACATAAAAGATTTGAATCATTTTAACGACAGGCCCGTAACTTTGCCAAAAGGACTGCGCCTTTTTGGAACAAGTTGTCCCTTTTATAATTTATAGTTGAAGACTTAAGCGCACATTTAGCTGCATTAGAATAAACAACACGCAAAGGGCAGTTTGTGTAGACTACAAAATTATGATTTTTCATAGAAGGAAATGTCAAATAAGTTATCAAATTTCCTGGGTGTTTTCGCCAGAAGAAACAGAAAAGTGTAACTTGCAGTAAAGGTTACTGAGTATCAGATATTGTGCTGTATAATCTGAAGGGACAAGTTAACACGTAACCGTTAGTAGGGTCCAATTTTGGAAAGGAAGCATATTCTAAACACAAAAATCGGTTCAATTTTTTTACCAGTTGGGCAGAATAGCGTATGGACGAAAAGATTGACCAAGAAACATTAACTGTAAATTGGAAGAAGCCAGTGAAAGAGTTTCTTCAATGACAACCATCTTTTAGTTAGTTTATAGCACATTAATTTTCACTGATGGTTTATTAGTTTCTCAAAGAGGCGTGGAGGAGGTGGGGGTTCAGCGATGCAGAGTTATGGGTAAGAATTCTTTTCCATATACGACTACTAGTATGATCTAACGTGATTTTTAACTTTTTCTTTTTGTTTGAAAATCAGTTAAGTATAAATTTCTGGGTTCTTTGCATAATCTCAGAAGCTTATCATGAGTTAAAACTATGTAAGTGGACGCTTCGCTTTTAGCCCTAGCTAAATCTATAGTAAGATAACGGTTACAACTTTTCTTCGGGAGGCAACGTATAGAATCAAAACTAAAAAAGAAGAAAGAAACAAAAAAGGCTTTGGGAGTTATATGGATCGCTTCTCTAGCTCTAGTCGACGCGATTTCAGGAATCGCTGAGAGAAGCTTAAAAATAATATTAATAGGGAGTTTAAGCAACGGCGATGGCGACGGCAACGAAAAACGACAAAAAGCAAAAATTGCTTGAGTCTGATCACAGACAGAATTTACTACTTGAACATCAGGAGCTGAAACAATGCATGTACTGTTCTCTGTCCTAACACTGAAGTCAGGGATAGTTATGACGCGTTATATACGTAATGGAGAGGTTTATACCTTTTTGAACCTCGGTGTAAGTCACTGCTTCTGTCTTTAACACTCTTGCATATGGTGCAATACATTTGTAAATCCCTCTATCGTTCATTGTTATGTCTCTTATTACTAAAGTTCCATTTATCAGCTGGTGGCTTCGTCCAGCAGGTAGTTGGCCATCTTGTTTTTTCCAGCTGATGACAGGTTGAGGATCACCAGTAGCCTTGCAGTGTAAGATCAAAGTGCTGCCCACTCCTGGGAAAACTTTATCAGGTGGTTTAACCGTGAATCGAGGAGGAGAGACAACAACTAAGAGAGTTTTCTTTTCAACGCTTCCCAGCAGGTTTGATGCTGAACAGAGGTAGAGGTCAGAGTCATCTTTACGAATATGTAGTATTTGTAAGGCACTGTTGTAAAACTTCACCCTTCCCTGGGGTAATGGACCGGATGACTTTCTCCAAGTGACCATGGGTGCAGGATACCCAGTCACGTGACAGGATGGGAGAGTATAACTACTTCCTTCAATAGCGTGATGAGGTCCCGGATGAAGGGAAACTCGAGGGTAAACTACAACAAATAGAAAATTGTTATAAATGACTAACTTTGCTTTGTTTACGAATGGCTAGCTTTACTTTGACACGAAGAGTCTAGAAGTATAACAATGTTGCCGAAAAAAGGTAAAGCAACCATATTTTACGGTCGATAACTCGCGACAGTAATAACTGATAAACTTGATGTCTAAGGTGCGCTCATTTTACCCCCCTCTCGCCATCAATCCTCCGTTTTAAGAGTATTTAAAGCTAGTTAAAACTACACAGAAAGGAGAGAAATTGAAACAAGGATGTAATGTCACCGGGGATCGAACTAGAAACCTCGTGCACCGAAGGCCACGCCGTAACCAACTGTGCCACCCTTGCTCCGTATTGCCAGGGCAATAATTTAAAGTTTCCCACTGTTCAGGTGCTTTGACTACGTTGCATTTTTTTTTTCATTGTCCTTGATACGTTCTACGCGTGCTAGTTTTATTCTAATTCTAGATTTCTCACTATAAAAGAAAATTACTGTTTTCAAAATGGTCTGGACTAAAGGAAAATCAATAGTCTTTAGAAAATGAGCTCATCTTCTTCTTTTGAAAACGAGATGATGATTATGATGCCCAAGAAATTAACACATTATCATTTCGTTTTTACTGAAAATTTTTGCTTAAATTGAAGTTGCTTATATCCTTTAGTTATTTTATTATTTTGCTTCCACTTACGGACGCCTGACAAAAATGTACCGTTAACTTAAAACTGTAATCAAGAATTTCAGCTGCCACCGAAGATCTTTAGCAATTAAAAATTCAAATCTTAAAAATGATCGGACATCAGTTACTAGACAATACATGTGTTGTTTTAAAATCCAAGTTGCCGTTCTTAAAGGGGCTGTCGCCCCTGGCGCGTGCGAGAGGCAATGAAAACATGAAAACAAACTTGAAAACGTCGTACTGGCAGAGAATTAACGACGGCTACTCCACAATGAGTATTGGAATCTTAGATAAAATCTTCCTTATATTTTAATCACAGAACCTTTCTGTTACGTCATTTTAGAGACTGCTGGCTCCTGGTTTTTTTGTGCTCAATTAAGTATTTATCTTGATTCAAAGCAACGATAAACACGACCGTTTGCTCGTCCAGCTTGTTCTCAACGGACTTAGAAAGGGAACCAGTACGAGTTAGATCCGGTGATTATGGCAAGTTTTTGGACTGTTTTGTATGTGTTCGAGCATATTTTTGGAAAATGGCAGACTTTACTTTCTCCTTTTATTCACGGACTGCTTCAATGGAGTAGTACCAATGATACTTGGTACTACTTGTCTTAACACTTGAATTTATTCTTGACGAATTAAGAAATTGAGGGAACTTGATCTAGCATAACCAAAGAAGAAACGGTCCGTAAAATCTATCAAACTATCTCTTATCAAAACCCAATTTGCTTGTAAACGTCTCTGTAAATTTCGGAGCCTTGGACGTGACAGAGAAAGTCAGGCGATAAAAGCAATAGAATTGACCACTCCAGACATACCGTAACATACCACAATGCTCTTTGTTTGTCACCCCAAAATTTTGCATAAGCATTGTCTTCAGTTTCTCTTGGAGTTAAAATGGCCCCAAGAGAAACTCAAAACAAGGCTTATGCAAAATTTTGGGATAACAAACAAAGAGTATCATAGTATGTTATGGTATTTTCTGGGGTCGTCAATTGTGACAGCTGAAAGTAATTTGCATGACCTCAGCGCGCATGCTCTCCAGCTGACATGGCCCCTTTAACTGTTAGCAGGTTAGCGTTAGAAGTGAGTTTGTAAAATGCCTAAGAGTAGAGCTGACAACAAAGTTCAGGCCCCGGTTGTTCAAACCTTGGATACCACTATATCCACCGGATATGATAAATTACTATCCAGTGGATAGGCATTAGGAACACTAATTGCGCTATCCACCTTTCGAACAACTGGGACCAGATATAAATAGCGTGGAAAGGCAATATACCATATCCAGTTTTATTCATTTTTCGCCCCAACATTTTGCGATGATTTGACTCATCACGAAGTACGATGTGGAGACAGCAGCACCATCGCAAATGGTTGCCAGCAATTTATTTATTTGCTAACGATCTTACCGTTTACTATCAGTTGTACAAGTGCCTCCGCCTGTCCTAACTTGTTGACCGCTGAACAGTTGTATGTACCCGAATCACTTCGTCGAACATTTTTAAGAAGCAATTTTCCTCCTGACACCATTGACCGACTGGACTGTCTGTTCGTTTTACTCCACACTATAACAGGATTAGGACTACCACTCACTGAACAATGAAACGAGGCTGATCCACCTTCATTAACTGTCAGCGTTTTAGGGGACACGGCAACAACAGGGGCTGAAATCGATTCGCCAGGTTCTCCTTTAGCTCCCGGCGTGCCTGCAGGTCCCATGTCCCCTTTTTGTCCCTTTAGTCCAACACCACCCTTCGGACCTACAGGTCCCATGATGCCTTGCTTGCCAATTTTTCCAGGGGATCCCAAAATACCTTGGTCTCCTTTATTTCCTGTTGGTCCTCTCTTCCCTCTTCGCCCCCGGGATCCTTTGTCTCCCTTCGGTCCAGGTGGACCGGGAGGGCCTAGGAGACAGCTATCGCCATTTGAATGACAGCGTTGAAGGTTTATCGATGATAATAGTTTGTTTATCTTCAGAATTGCTTCCCTGTCTACTGTGTTTATAGCTGCCGTGGTGTTCTGTGCATTGGCTACGCGCTTGTTCCTATGGAGCTTGACATATTCAGATTCTACAAAGAACAGTGTTTCCCAATGTTAGTGCTACAATTTAATCCAAATAACCCTTATTTACCTATTAGCACCTTTATGGCGTACATTTGCGGACAAAAATAATTGAAAATAAAAGACAATTTGAAGTTCAAAAAGTAGACTATCCATGTCGAAATCTCGTTGTATAAATTTGAAATCGCAATGAACGCAGTCGAAATAGCATCATTCGAACTTGAAGTTACTTTGAACAAGTTGAAACTGTAAAGCGAAAACTCGACATCGCGGATGTTGAAGTTCAAATCAACATTCCAACTAAAATGCAAATTACATGATTTAAACTTCAATTCACCTTCTCCACTCTAATAAGCCACTTAATCGTCAACAATGCAACCATAATCTTCTACAAAATTCCAAATGAAACCTTTAATTTGAACTTAAAGTCACGTCACATATTCGAATTCGAAGGGTATGCATATATTATAATAGAACCAAGAGAGAATAATGGGACAAAAGCGGGGAAACGCTCAGTCTCTACCTTTGGGATATGAGAAGTTCGCCAGACATTATTAGACTAATTGTAACACGCTTCAAAATTATTCGAAATCTGCTTTCTGGAGCGTAGACAAACTTTTATTCAGTGTTGACAAGAGAGAATAATGAGACATTAATGGGACATCATGCTCTCTTGGTGTGTTCCCATCACAATGTTAAACACATGATGACTGGTCCTGAGGGATTTTGTCTTGATTTTAATTTTGTTTCCCGAGAATCTCACGCCTCGGAAAACATTGAGATGCACTGTTACCCTCTGACACCATAGATTTTGCATTGTTGCCCGCTCAGAGATTTTGGCGGGAAACAATTTCGTTGTTAGTTGTCATGTAACCTCGAAGTACAGTCAAACCTCTGGGTACGGAAACCTCACTAGTACGGACACCTCTCTATTACGGACTGTTTCTAATGTCTCCACAAAAATCTCATATTAATATTTTCTTTAAAAGGAACCCTCTATAATATGGGTTCTCTCTAATACGGACAAGGTACACTACATCCCTTTCCCAGAGAGTAAATTCATATAAACTTAATCTCTTTCTTACGGACACTGCGGTATTCAAGTGAATCCCGAATCCTGATCAGGTGAATCTGCACAGGGTGGATCCAGTCTAGTTTGGCCGGTGAGCTCAGTATGCAAGGTGATATAAAGCCCAGTTGCTGTATACCAGACAACGATTTGCGAAAGGTGTTTAGAAGAACACAACCGACTTTATGAAGACTTCAATAAATACAGATAGCATAAAGATCTTTTCTATTACATTTTGTAATATAGTTACTGTTTATTGCACTTGCAAAATAGCGAAAGACGCTTTCAGAATTGTGCATTACGTGCAGCATTGCGCTGTAGCTCGTTTCATTTTAAAACAGTAATTTGTCTGTAGCTGAGATGTCCAATGTTGTGTGCTACTGAAAGGCAGTGTCTTTGTATTGTGAATTAATGTGACGAGTGTGAGCCTGGTTTTAGCTACTGAACACTTACTGTAATTGGAGGCATAAAAGTGGCGTCATCGTAATGACCTCTTTTATACGGACACCTCTCTAATACGGACACTTCGCTCTGTACCTTCTGTGTCCGTATTAGAGAGGTTCGACTGTAACCAATGAGAGCGCGCGCTGATGGGAAAAAATTTCCAACTATATAACAATGTGGATTGTTTGCTTTGAGGTGGTCGCGCGTGGACTTGATGACTTTTCAAACAATGGATTTAAATGTGCGGACGTCTCAGAAATTAGACTTCCGTTTAATTACAACATCTAAAAATAACTTTTAGTGAAACTCACATATTCCGGCTAACGCCCTAAGATTCTCTCTCTCTGTCTCATTATTCCTCTCTTAAATAGACCCGACCCATGCATTTTAATGCATCTTGTTTAGGAAAACGTCTGCAAATATTCCGTACGAGGTATTTGACTACAGCCCGTGCAAACCTGCAACGGCCATATTAAAAGACGTAATTTCCTTAGCGCGCAGACAGAGAGACATTTTAAAAGGAAAGAAACGATCGCAGAAAAAAATCAAAACCAAAACATTTTTGCTTCATACAAACAAAAAAAGTTACACTGCTTACAATGTTTATTTTTCTAGTTTGTGCAAGTGAGGAGACTAATTGTTTCTCCGATGGGTGATTTCCAGTGTCGCGTATTTTTTACTTGCGTTACATGCGTAAAGGAAATGCATGAAAGTTCGCTTGTAAGCGGAAAAGTTGAAACTCGCTCAACTTCTCGTTTAAAGTGCCCATCACCTAAAATGTATTATTTTCTTATCTGAAACTACACCTTATTAAAATAACTTCTGCGAAAAAAATTTTCGATTTGAGCCATAGACGATTTTTTTAGAATTTTTAAAAAACGTTCAAATTTGCCGCCATTTTTGCACATCATTCGTCTTAGTCTTCTCTCGGAGTATGGCGTCATATGACGTACTTTAAGGAACACGTGACCTTATCGACAGGAAAACATTTTTTACATGTTTTTCTTTTTCAGAAAACCTTTCTTCTTGCGAAGACATTGTGATTTAATCCTTACTTGTTATTTATCTTTTTTGTGCACAGGTGGTGAAGGTAAGGTAATGCAAGTTCCTTAATTTACGTCATATGTGAGCCTGCTAGTTTGCATGATCAGCGGCGCGGGTGTACCGCAAAAATGTAGACTTCAATCACTTCAAACATTGGTGAAAAAATCGCGTTTTGTTCAAACTGCAAAACTTTTTCGCAGAAGTTATTTTAATAAGGTATAGTTTCAGATAAGAAAATATAAATTTTAGGTGATGTGCACTTTAAGCTCAGCACTTTTTATTACGTGCGTTAACGAGCGTAGCCAAACATGCGCCAGTGGAAATCAACCTTATGGGTGAAAACTTTGTCCCAATTTAGGGGTAAAATTGTTTCGTTTGGTTTTTCGTCTCTCACAGAATGATTTTAATCTTTTTTTTTTTCTTTTCTTTTTAATCGACTCAAATAATGCAAGCCGGTCGATGATGGCATGTCCGGTTAGATAGATTTGTCTTGAGTCGTTCAAAAGATAAATGATGTTTTTCATTACGTGAAGAGTTGAAAGTAGTGGTCTCCACAAACTTTTGAATACCTGTTAAAGATAATTCATTACGTGATCGTTTCAAGCTATTTCCTCGCCAAAAATGTGAAAAATGTTCATTTTGTATCCCAGATACAAAAAGCCTCACCAGAAATTCGTTTATTGGCCGATTTCCCACTAGAGACGGATAATCCATCTTCAAAATCCGTCAAAATTGACAGAAAAACAGATGGACAAAGTTAGGCGGATTGTTTATCCAAAATTAAGACCGTCTCATCTTTAAATTAAGACAAATTATCTGTCTGACGCGAATTATCCAACTGAAAACCCGTCTCAGACGGATAATCCGTCTCTAGTGTGAATACGGCCATTGACGTTTACAGCAGAAACAAAAACTGCAAAACTGACTCCGCGGCTGTACTTTGTGCCTACATGACGATTTGAAAGATTATTTTTAGTTTTTCTTTCTCGAAAAGGTATTTGATTCTACAACTAGAAAATGCTGAAAATAACACTTGGTCTGTGTTGTTGTTTTGTTTTTTTGGGGGGCGTAATAAGATTAGAAAAATATAGTGATTAGCAAGTGGTTTTGAAGAAACAAATTTAGGTATGTGATTATCTTTTTTGCCGATAATTTTAACACTACTTCTTTATAAAGAAAATATGTGACCTGGTCACCTTCGGTTTGATATTTCCTGGAGGCTGAAACACGCAAAGACAAAATAAAATTCTCTGGATTCGTAAGATTTGCTTCTCAAGAAAAATAAGGCAGATCAAAACAAGTGAAAGTTACAAATTATATTAGAGAAGCGTCCAATGCTCAATCTCACAAAAACTTACCAGCAACACTCTTCGTTAGCTTGTGAAGATTGGGAACGTCGGACGGGTTAGTCTCCTCTGTGTTTTCAAGAGCGTTTATTTTCTTCTTTTGTTCCTTCAGCTCCAATTCTACTCTGAGAAGACCGGCGCAGTAAAAAACAATCGATAAAACAGACAGAATCGAGGTAAAGGAAGGGAAACTCTGCTTCTGAGAGGCCATCATGGTCTGATGATTAGTTTACACATGAAAAGGTTTGTTGAATGTTGTTCGAGCTGATGACTCGATATTAGAATCACGATTTATGGGATCTTGCCAACTCTGTACTCTTCTTTATTTCATCTGTAGTGTTATCAGTAGAGTCAAAAGTTCACTCAAACTCAGGAAGTTTGACATAAGAGGCTTTCAATGTTTTGCAAAGGAAGTTCCTTTTTAATGCGTTGCCCTGTTGCGTTATTTGCTTTAAAAGGTTTTCTTTAAGTTGACAATCGAACAAGGAACGTGGCTAAAACATAATAAGTCATCGTGCTGGTTTACTGAAAAACTATGCAAAGAGAAAAATCAAAGGTGAAATTATATATACCTTATGTAGAGAACACTCACGTACAGTTTGAAATTCGACTTTGACTGTTCGATTCACAAGAGCCAATTAAATTGCGGCAAAAAAAATAAAAAAAGAAGAAGAAAAATACAGAATTAATAAACGCGAACCAAAAACCTTCCAAAAGCGATAACTTAAAGTACAACAAATGACCAAGAAAAGGAGCAAAAAATACAGGAGAAACTATACTTGCAAGATCCGGATACAACTAAGTAACTGCTTTACATGGACTGAAAACAATAAACCTAATGAACTTACGAAAATTGACAACAACGATCGCGTAACGCGACGCCGAGACTAGAATTACAGAAAGAATACGCATATGAAAAAAGGCTAACAAAAAAACTACTCCAAGCGCGATATATAAAAAGTACTAATTAAACTAACTTCACGCAACGCAAACCATGAAAAATAAAGAGTGTAGTAAGAAAAAACTCGAAATCTCTCGTGGCTACACCTTATTACGAACAGACGCTTGCTATCTTAAACTGTTCCGAATATTAGCGCAGTCGTTGAAGTTTTTACAAACTCATTAAAGAGCTAACCGGGAAATCAAATTAAACTGTCAAACTTGATGTTCTTCAATTGAAATCATTTCCTTACATATGAAAAGCAACACTGTATATAAGTCTGACCCATAAGCTTTAAAAACTGTAAAGGAACTTTGCTGAACTGAGGAATGATTGACTCGCACAGGTCAAGCAAAATATAGGCCCCATTTCCGCCGTCTCTCGGGTCCAGTGTTGGATCTTCCTTTCCTCTCGTGGGGAGGGGTGCCGGCTAGTTTTTCCAAACGGCGGCCGGGGAATTGGACGGGTGGGGAGGGGGGGGGGGGGGGGGGTCCCCAACTGAAGGGGGGGGGGGG
>BOPM01000608.1:173194-207877 GCA_022179025.1 Porites australiensis
TATGTACAGTTATATGTAATGTAACTTATTGTTTGTGTAGTTGTTGATAAAGTTAAAAAATTTATTTAACGAGAGTCCGAGAACTTTATACGGTAAAAATGACTGCAACTTTCGCCGGCGATTTAGCCGATCTCCTTTGGCGTGATATTCAAACGAGGTGTTTGCAAGAAGACAGATGACAGGCCTTTAGTCGGGGTAATAGAGCACTAAAAATAAATTGGGTAAAAGGAGATTAGGAAAGACGGGAAAGCCTCACTTGCTCCGCCTCACTGATAACGCCGCGTGGGAAATTGACTACACACAGGAAATACAAAAATTGCTCTTCAGAAACTAAAACACATGCAGGCTATCCTCGTGATTGACAGGTCAATCTAGGAAAAATAAAAAGCTCTTAAGTTTCACTAACTCAATAAAACAATGTTTGTTCGCCAAAAAGGAATAAGGGCTTTACTTCTCGAAGAGAATAAAGCCAGTGTAGTCTACTCGAATTTGACGACTGTATCCTATATACACCTAATCACGACGTTTTTTGATGACGCGCAGACTCTATAAATAAGAAATATAAGCACCGGGAGGGAGGGGTACTCCCTTATATAAACTATATAGGTATGTGCCGCCACATCGGGTACGGTTTTTGCGCCGTTTTGGCTTGAAAAAGAATGTACACTTTGCCCATTTTGGTCTGGAATCGGGGATGGTTTTCGATGGAACTATTTATCGTTTCAATTCCAAATAAATAGAAAAGAAAGAAAGATGTGCAAATTCGAAATGGATTTGAAAAATGTTTTGGTTTGCGTTCTACGCAATGATAACATAATTTCTGCCTAAAGGCCAGGTCTGAAAACGAGTATGTAAAATTACATTTTTGGGTCTAAAATAGGGTCAGGATTTGGAAAACCGGACGGCGCACCACCACCAAGAATTCCCAGAAGAGCCCCTCCCCCCGGTATAAGTATTGTTGGTTTTCACATGACGTCACTAAAATTCAAACTTCAAAACTATCTATAGAACCTATATTTTACTTTCATAATGTATTAGAGCAGCTGAACACTAATTTTCATACAAATTTTCGCTTCAAAAGGGTTCTTGGTTTCGTGATAGAGTGCACTTGAATTTCTAAGCTTTTGCGTGACGCGGCATTTACATGACGGCCAAGAGAGCTGTCATGTAGGTTAAAGAAATTACTTATTTCAGGGAATTTTGCTCTCTAAACAGTTCATGTATTAGAAAAAGTATTACTTGACTATTTATGAGTTCCTCGAAGAATAAATTCATGCTTTTCTAGCAAAACTCGGTAACAGATGTTTCTGTTGGTTTCCCTCCGCCATGTTGGTTCCCATCCGGAAGGGCACCAGCATGGCGTCTCCTTACAAATCTCTATTAATTTTGTGAAAACATTTCTTCGGATATCTCCTATACAAAATATTCCTCTGACCTGAATCTTGGCGAGGGTCTTTCCATATTTACCTCGTTTCATTTCCCAGATTCTGGACTTTATCCTGACGGTTTTGATTTTTATTTTGATCTATTTTGAATTGCATGACACTGAAAACCAGCAATTAAGGGAATCAGATTAGAAAATTTCAAATTTTTTTTTATAAGAATACTTGGTGATTGAGCTGAGATTTAGTGAGAAGCCGGAAATGATAATTACTCGTCCAAAAAAATGTAGTCCCATCTGCTTGATCGATGTAGCTTTCTTAAAAAAAATGTTCGTCATCTTTAATTTGAACTGTAATTTGAAAACAATAGTTCACCTACTATTCAGAAACAAAGATCATTAAGTGATCGATTGTTTTTTTTTGTTAACACCTATTCCCTGCAAAGGAAACAAATGGTGACCCGTTCACCTTCGGTTTTCTTTACCTCTGCGCCAAGAAAACGCAAAGACAAGATATCTACCGTATATACAAGAATTTTTTTAAACAATAAATGAAATAAACATTCTGTATGATGCTCTTATTATAAAATATTGAACCACAATAGAAAAGACTTACCATGAGTATTCTTTGTTTCAATTTGTTAACTTGTCACGGTTTGGAACATCGGGGGGATTATTCTCCTGGTTGTTTTCAAGATCGTTTATTCTCTTCTTCTGTTCGTTCAGTTCCAATTCTACTCTCAGAAAACCGGCGCAGTAAAACACAATCGACAAGACAGAAAGAATCGAGGCAAAGGAAGGCAAAGTCTGCTTCTGAGAAGCCATTTAGTTACCATTTGATTAGTCCGCATGAGACAATGAATGGTTCATTGATTGTCTAGTTATTAGATATCAGGGTCAGAATTATGGGTATCTCACCAAGTTGTACTCCTCTTTTCAACTCGTGGGGACCAGAGAGCGTACCACGAGTTATTGCAGGGACTAGGTTATGCAAATTAGTCACTCGCTCACTCGTAGTAGACGGACGTCAGGTCGAGGCTAATCCGAATTCGAGAGTGCGAAGATCTACCGTTTCCGAAGAAGCACACGCTCGCCGAAGTCCGGTGTGATCAAATTCTTATGAGAGCGTGCAACGTTCGTTGCCCAGACTCAGAGTTTTCGTAACAAATTTTTTACAGCACAATTAGAGGTCTTACCAAATTTAAAACACAAGCAGGAGTCTTTCAGATGAGTACGATCGTTAACTTCGGTATTGGATTGACGAGAAGATGAGCATTTTCTCTTCGACTCCGTAAGATCACGGGGGATATACAAATTCCAGCTTGCTGTAAAATGATCTGAAAGTGAGAAAATATCATGTCATGCTATTTTTTTTAACCTGTATGAGCCCAAAATGGATGTGATTTTGACCATTAGCCATTTATTTTGCGTCGTACTTCGCAGAGGAGATGTATCGGCTTTCATTCATTCATTGCCTTGAAATGCGTTTACATTGTTTTTCTTGTGTTTTTTTTTTAATTAACTGTCAACAGCGCCGTTTTATGCCGCTCGATCATCTTGACACGGCGTTTGCAAGTGCATTTTCCTTGGAAAAGGCATTAAATAAAAAAACTTTTCACCAGGATGACGTAATCAGCCTTAGTGGTGTAGTGGTTAGGTAAAGTCGCAACGAACTGAAGGTGCCTGGTTCGGGTACTGCTCATCTCCTTTCTTTCTTCCTTATTTCTTTCTTTCTTTTTTTTTTTCTCGTCTTTGTTTGTTTGGTCTTTTTTTGCTTATTTGTTTTGTTGTTTTTCTATAAATATATACCTAAATACATAACTGTTATTTAATAAAGTGCTATAAACAGCAAGAAAAGTATTGTGTTTCCAGAGAAAAGATAGTGTATTAATTATATGGATAAATAATCTGAATTTCTATTATTTCCTACAATTTACTGTGGGAAAACCGGAATTGATAATCATTTGATTATTTTCTAAACAACGTTCCCACGAGTCTTTAGTCTTTCTTTGATTTTGTCTGTTATGCTATCTGCAGAGTCAAAGTTCACTCATATTCAGGAAGTCTTACATCAGAGGCTTTTGGATCCACCACTGAAAGATAAGACCAAAGTACCCTCTCTTCCAATCCCTTCCCTCTCTCTCCCTCCCCTGCCATAAAAAAGTGAGTTTTTCATTTGCATAGCCCTCTAGACTACGAGTAGTCCTCATATTTCCTTAGGGATCGTAGAGCGAGCGAAACGCGAGCACGCGTGAAAATTATCACCTTTCTCAAATGGGGTGATTTTCACGCGTGCTCGCGTTTCGCTCGGTCTACTATCCGTCAGGAAAAATGGGGACCACTCGTAGTCTAATAGCCTTCCTGTGATAGTACGAGTAAAAGAACAAGATTTTAATGCCTCAGAACAGTATAGTATGTCAGAAGACAATTAGGCTCATGAGTATGTCTCACAATACAAGCATACGTTAGATGGATAGTGTCGTACGTAGTCCTACCACAGTCAAGGAGGTCAAGGTTCATCCTTGTCGAGTACACTTGTGTTGATCATAGATCATAAGAGAGGTTTCTCTTAAATGTTGTTGCTGTAAAATGTATCGAGGGCTTAGTTCCCTCTTTCATTTATCCCCTTCAAACGTCTGCACACAGGCTTAATACGGGCGTCGTGAAAGCTAATCAAGTATTTTTGCTAGTAATGAAAAAAGTATATTTCAAAAGTCGTAGCAATGCATGGCGTTGTAGTGGTGTACCTCGTGTAAAATCTATTTGCTTTAAAAAAAAAAAGGTTGCTGTCAATTAAGTAAAGGGCATACGTGAAACCAAAACCGAGGGAGTTAAATTAAGTAACTTTATTTTCATCCTACTGATGTTAATAACCCGCTTAAAATGCTTTTGGTAAGTTAACTTTTAAGGTGGCTCGATACAGTTTTCCAGGGCCAATAACTCCCAAGTTTGAGCATAAGCTACGTCGCCATTAACACAGTTTTGAAAAAATTGCCAGCACAGTTGTATTAGATAAAGATGAAAATTTGTTATGATCAGGGTTCCAATGACATCGTAGTTGTCATAGCAATGAAATGACGCTATTACCTATTTTTACTTACAGCAGTATATCTCGGCACTGGGAACTGTTCTTCCAAAATCATTCATGGAAGCCTTTTCCTCCAATAGCCGTCTCGATGTTCGTGAAGTTTAAGCGAAATCTGTATGAGCGTTATCGAGATATTTTGGGATAAAGGTTTTGTGGTTAGAAATACGGTAAAAAATGAACAATCTCTATGTTCGGCTGTTATCTGTAGAAAACGAAGTGCTTTTGACATGCAATTTCACCTCATAGTAGTTTCACTCTTTTTAAAAACGTGTGTGAAAGATCATTGAGATAGCTCCAGCCGATTGCTATAGAAAGAAGGATTTGATTAGTATCAAGAGAGGATAAAGGGGACAGAAAAGGCATCCCCCATACACACCCTATTCCATAGGTAAGTCGTCCCTAGTTATTTTTAAGACCACAGATCCCGAGGGGGATTAGACAACAGCCACTCACATTGCGTGGATGACCCACGCTCAGAGCCAAGCCTCCTTCACGAATTGACGCAGCACAAAATGGCGGAAGACGCGGAAAGCGATATTGCTATTCGTTTTGTCGACGAAAAGGACTACAGAGGGATTTTTGCTAAAGCTGTGTCAGCGAAACGGAAATTAAAAAAAGAATCGCCCTTCCTCTCTTGTATAGAGCTAACAGTACAGCAGGGAAATCCTTAACACACTGAATATTCCCTCAGGATCATTTATAATTTACAGTTTGAAGAGAGCAATTTTTGGTTTGATATTTATTCTTTTATCAGTCTTTTATTATTCAACGACAATAACACTTGGCGTCCTACTTGCTACATTGTACAAACGACCGGCGAAATCTCGATCTCTTTACGCTTTCATTGCCTTTCGCCCGACATGTTTTGCACGGTGTTTAGTCATGCGAAACCTCCACGAAACATCCAAGCAGCGCGCGAGGTAACTTTATCCCGATTCTAAAAATAACTCGAGACGAATTACCTATGGAATACGGGGTGTATGGAGGATGCCTTCTCTGTCCCCTTTATCCTCTCTTGATTAGTATGTATCGAGGCGCTCTTTTTAGCGGTTTTTTAATATTGTGGTCCACTTTACCAAATTAGCAAATAATTTTTAAACCGCTCGATAGATTTTTTCCAGAAATTTAAGATTCTTGAGATTAACCTTCCCTTTATATGACCTTCTAGTTTCAAGATTATTGATATATTGTAAGGCAGTAAAATAAGGGCTACAATTCGCTAATATTTTGGCAGAAATTTTGTGTTTACAAGTGTGAGCCTCTCATTATTCAGGGTATTGTCGCCAAGTTTCATATTTTCGTGCACAAAAATAGCTAGCATTTTTGCATATGTAAAATGCATTGTTCACTACTGTTCACGTGAAAATAAAACTTGGAGACAATAGGGACTTTAAGATCCGAGACGCGACGGCTGTAAGACGCGACCGGAAGTAAATTTTCAAAGAGGAGACATGTTGCGCATACTCACGCCGTCGTCCTGGTGTCACCACGTCGCGTCGAGAACGTGGGTTTTGCGAGTTTGACGTTCTGTACAAAACGTGAGTGTATTTGTTCCTGTGCTTAAATTAAATGATGATATATTCCTCTAAACATGTAAAATCAGCACTCTAGGATCATTGGACGTAATTTCTGGCGACATTTTAGATCGCAGAGTTGGAAGGATTTTGATTATTTTTAAATTGCTTTCAGGTGTACGAAGCTTATAAAATGGCAGCGACTTCGACTTCGACATCGAGCAAGGCTTGCAAGTAACTCACGAGCTAAAACTGCAAATAGTGAATGCAGAAGTCTTCTGCATACTCTTCTCGTCTCTTGTACCGTTGCAATTCTCGATTTATTGCGTTCATCTGCTGCTAAAAGCCAATTTTAAGCCTATATTATTTAATTTTATTTTATTAAACTGTGTGTGTTTTTATGCTTCCCTTTAGTTCAGTAATGTTTTGGACACATGATCATGAAGCCATTCTATGCAGAGAAGTCGTCAATGTAAATCCCTACACGACTAAGAAAGGGTCAACACAAAGAAGCAGTATGTGGGAAAAAATAGCAGACACCTTGAACAAATGCACTGTGCCGAAATTCAGGGTTGATAAGCGATCAGTCCGAGACCACGTGGGAATCCTTGTTTACAAGCATAAGAAGAAACTTCTAGCGTATGTATCGTAAAGCAGAACAAACTCTTCTTCGTCTATGATTTCTTCTACTAGGCACAAACAAAGCATTTCTTGGACTTTCTTAAATGATGCCATGGCTATTTCTGCGAAAGAATTGCCGAAGAATCACACTGATAAAGAGCGGTTTGCAGCCGCGTCGTCTTGCATCGCGACGGAGATCTTAACTTTACTTTTCGCGCGCAAACGACGGCGTTCTAGTTCCAGTCCTTTATCAGCCACCACGTTCTAGAAGTCGTCGCGTCCCAGATCTTCAAGTCCCTAATGCCTTGAATAACATGCACCATTCCCAAGTCAATTTCTAATGGAAAGGTAAAATAAGACTTCGGATAATTAAAAGTAAAGATTATTGTAGCATCTAAGAGCATTTCATATCATGTATTAAAAAACTAGATACTGAAAAGCTGACGTTCAGGGACTCTACTGTGCATGAAGCAAACAACGACCAGGTATGTGTACACGTTATGAGTAAGAAAAGTAAGGTACGTTACCGATAATAATAGTAACAGTCAAACAATTTCTCTAAATACACCAGTACCTTGATCTGGACAGCTTTAACTTAACCCAGTGGACTAAAATTGCAACCATATGCTAATCACTCTGAAGCTTGAATACTGTAATTCGTTGATATATAATGGTCTGCCTAAAAGCGCATGATAAAAGCTCCAACATGCGCAGAACACATGCAGCTTCTTGTGAATCTTCACTGGCTCCTGATCGATCTCCGAATTGATTTCAAAAGGATTTTTAACAGTTTTTATTAAAAAGAAATTGTTATTACTTAATTGAAACGAAAACCTCCATTTAAAACACTTTCCTTTGGGAGCCTTCGAAACCGCGTCCATATATGTATTTATACTGCTTGGATTAGCAGACGTGATCTACCTTTACAGGGTTTAAGTTGTTGTCTCGTAAAACACTTCAATATCAGTGGGAGTGAATTTGTAGGATCCTGCATAAAATTGACAGGAAGAGTGATATGCAGAATACCCAGGGGGTAGGGGGTAGGAGTAGCCACAGTAGGTGTAGGAATTGCGATTGCTTGCAGCGTTGTTGTATATGCGTAGGTCGTGTCCTCCACCAAAGGTTGGTCCGTTGCTGGAACATGTGTAAATAGCGTAACTGTAACGACTTGACTTGATGTTCACCTTAACAGGAGCGTAGCCATTGGTGTTATATAACGAGAACAGGAACGGTTTACGTGAATAGACATAACGACAAGAATCTGTGGAAAAACGTTTATCAGATATTATTATTCATTTAAAATATTTCCCCGATTCTGAGTGGCTAAAAGCACACGTTTAATTCATCATAACCAGTTTCTGATGACCAAATTTGGAAGAATTTTGTGTAGGAAATGACGTCAAAAATGCGGCGTTCGTGCAGGTTAATGCATTGTTAGCCGAGAAGACCTGGGGACGAGGTTGAGTTGTTTTGCTTGTGAACTTGAAAAATGGCGGACATTTCACTCGTTTCAAGAGTAAGAACTAGGCAAAAAAATAACTAAAAGCATGGCAAGAACAGCAAGAAGACAACTCGAAGGGCGACATCTGCTATTTGGAGAATATTTGCAGAGCCGGACAAACCTGAATGTGCACTATCGAAGATGAACTTAACATAGATGGATCGATGGAGGTAAGCATGTTTTAGCCATGTTTTTAAACTAGGAATTATTTTGAATGAATAATAAAACAATTATTGAATTCTGCTTTCGTATCATATGAAAAATTACGGAGATCTCGGAGGGTGTTATCCGCCGAGGCCGTAACACTCTCCTCGATCCCCATAATTCTTCATAAGATACTCAGCCTCATTCATTAATTTATAATTAATTTAAGTTATTATTCATTCAAAATATTTCCCCGATTCTGACAGGCTAAAAGCACACGTTTAATTCACCATAACCAGTTACTGATGATCAAATTTGGAAGAATTTTGTGTTTAGCGAGGAAATGACGTCAAAAATGCAGCGTTCTTGCAGGTTAATGCACCGTTAACCGAGAAAACCTGGGGACGAGGTTGAGTTGCTTTGGTTGTAAACTTGAAAAATGGCGGACATTTCACTCGTTTCAAGAGTAAGAACTAGGCGAAAAAATAGCTAACAACATGGCAAGAACAGCAAGAAGACAACTCGAAGGGCGACATCTGCTATTTGGAGAATTTTTGCGGAGCTGAACAACCCTAAACGTGGACTATCGAATATGAACTTAACATCGATGGATCGATGGAGGTAAGCATGTTTTAGCCATGTTTTTAAACTAGGAATTATTTTGAATGAATAATAAAACAATTATTAAATTCGGCTTTCGAATCATATGAAGAATTATGGACATGTCGGAGTGTATAACACCCTCTTCAATCCTCATAATTCTTCGTAAAATACTCATCCTCATTCAGTAATTGTTAATTATTCACTTTAAGCAGCAAGGGCGACAATGACAGCTACAAAAGCTTTGTGTTCGAAGCTGGATGCTTTACCTTTGAACCTTTCACAGTATAAAATATATGCTATAACGATTAACAAAACCAGGCAATACACCAGTCCTCACCAAAAATCTATGAAGTTATTTTGAAAAATACTGTCCCTGGCTATACATTATAGAGCTACTAGTAAACTCTTGTAGAGAAAATGAACTTTCAGGCATTTTCGCTTTGATATTTATTTACTCAACTAGTTAGTTCTTTCATTTAACTCCGTTTAACAGCAATCTGTTACATCAACAATACAACTTTTTACGAATTGTTTGGTGTGAAAGCATTTCAATACTTTCAATCTGTTCATCAGAATATTTTTAAGAAACAAATAGAATAATCCCGAGAAAAAAACTTTAACTATCTCTTTATGCCCGCAACGGTGTCAGTGACTATGCTTATTAAAGAAGCCTTATCCACACGTATCCGGATATTATTTTTTGGCTTCCATTCACACATAAAAGCCGTTTTCGGGCAACGAAAAGGCTGGTTTAAGGCCCAGTACACAAGTATCGGGATGTTTATTCATAAAAAATATAATATGCGCCTACGCGAAGCGTATTAGAATCGTTTTCGTCCGTCCACACGAAAACGCTGAACATGCATGATCTGTGTGTGCGATTAAAGTAGTATAAGATGGCATATGGGCGGACAAAAATGCCTAGCAACCGGACAACTTTCAACGGACACCGCGGACAACATTGGTTGCTAAGGACGCGAACGGAGTAGAAGCAAAATTAACGTGGGGCTATCCAACTTAGTAAAATGTTTTAACCCTTAATCAATCGAGTTAAAAAGATGAGGGCTAAATCAGTAGAGTTTAATGTTGAGGGCTAAATCAGTAGAGTTCAATGTTGAGGGCTAAATCTGTCGAGTTCAATGTTGAGGGTTAAATCAGTAGAGTTTAATGTTGAGGGCTAAATCAGTAGAGTTCAATGTTGAGGGCTAAATCAGTAGAGTTCAATGTTGAGGGCTAAATCTGTCGAGTTCAATGTTGAGGGTTAAATCAGTAGAGTTTAATGCTGAGGGCTAAATCAGTCGAGTTCAATGTTAAACCTTAAATCAGTCATGCTTAACAGAGTGACGGTTGAATAATCATGGGCACGTTTGGGCAAGACCGATGACGCCACATTTGATTTGCTGACTCAGCAAAAAATTGATACTATTTTTAGAACATGACTTCATCCTCTAGATTTCAATAGAGTATAAAAGGCGGACACCGACAACTTTTTTCATTTGATTACAAAACGTTGTACTGATCACAGCTGTTACCATACCTATTACTTATCCGAGGCCATGTCCGATCTGTGCAACGAAAATCAACAACCGGAGTAATTTCTCTAGACATAAGAAATATTGCGGGAAGAAAATAGACCCAGTACCATGTATATACTGCAACTCCAAATTTACAAGAAAAGATGATATGCTCAAGCATGTCCGCAAGTTTCACTCTGACGAAGCCAAACAAAAGGCGTCCGTGAATGATGAACTAGACCGTTTGGAACTCTTGCATGCTGACAAAGTTCCAAGATTAAGTGATGAACACCAGACTGGTGGTGCTGTGAGTACACGAGGTACCAGACGTGTAGCTGATGACGGCAGTCCTGATGTGAAGGTTGCAAAGAACGACCAGGAGGATGAACCTGAAAAGTCTGATACGTCTGATGACGGTACGGATCCATTGTTTCAAGCCAAAATTGACAAAATGGGGAAGCCGAAAAGTTGGAAAAAAGGAAAAGTGATTGATCAGAAATTTAACTTTACCTTGGATCAACGTCGTAAAGCAAAACCTGATGAAGATTTGGGGGTAGAAGCCGTTCATGCATTGGTGACTGGTATGGATAATTTAATGGATGACATAAACATTGACAAAACTAAGTATGATTTAGCCTTCCAACTCGGTAGCAAAGAACATTTCAAAGAAACAGGTCTGACTGGAGAAACTTGGCACGCACCTGCAGATGACTACTATCAGCGAACCGAACGCACACAAGCTATGCTGGGTCATATCGCTAATGTCTTAAACTCGGGCGAATTTATTTCGTCTGACAGAGGGTTTTCGGCGTCGATGACCCTAATACGCCGTGAAGTTAAAGGCGGGAAAAAAATCAGGTTACAAACCGGATGAAAAAATTTTGCAAGAAGTCGTCAAAGAGGTGCGCTGTGTGTATGAAGTGAAAAACAACGATGAGTTATGCTGTGGCTGTGCAATTGTTGTGATGCGAGAGTATGCGAAACATAAAGCGGGTGAGCCGAACTGTTTGGAAAACGTACGTAAAAACAGAGGCAAGAAAACACAGCAATTAAAATTGGCAAGAGAGCTATACAAAGCAGCGGGGGTGCCAGAATGCCCATGCGGGTTTCAGGCCATAGAACAATTTCAGAACTACTTGGGACCTAAGGGTTATCAGGTGATCGTCGTCGACCCAGTACGTGGTGGTGTTATATTTACAGGGGAAGCTTACAAAAATGCTCCTAATGTTATTCAACTGGTGAAAACCTATTATGAAGATGGTGAAGGCGAGACAAAAGCACATTATGATGGATTATACAGCGTCGCCCCTATCATGAATCGTAGTAAATTTTGTCGTTACCGCTGCAAAGGATACGATCACGAAGATGCAAGGCACCATAACTGTTTACATGCAAATTGCCCCCAGCTGTAAACGTCGTAGGAATGAACATTCCCAAGGATGTAATGAGTTCAAAGGAAGGAGTAACCCGACAATCACATGTAAAGAATGTAACAGACAGTTCTATGGTGAAGACTGCTACCAAGCACATTTGATTCAACCTAACAGGAAGAAAGCAAAATGGAAAAAGATTTGAGGGAACAAGTAGAGATACAAAACGATATCACGATTCCACCCAAGGAAACATTCAAAAGTGTGTGTGAGATTTACAAAAAATGTAAGACATGTCTTATGTCTTACAAAGAAGGAGTGCAACATAAATGTGGCCACGGACAGTGTTGTAATTGTTTGGACTATGTTGACTTGTATAGTCACAAATGTTACATCGTGAGTGATATATACAGGAAACATAAACGTAGGGAGATCAAGCACAAATCAGAAGAACAATGCCTGGAGGCCATCAAACTAATGTCCACTACAGAGGGTGATGTAGTTCAAGATGTCGCGAAAATACCGATCACCTACAAAGAAAGAGACGAAGAGAAAAGACAAAAACACCCCATTGCAAGAACAAGCAGGTCCAACTAGACAAGAATCAATCGATGAAGTAAAGAAAAAATTACAAGACTTAGGCGTGGATTTTACAGAGATTCCAGAGAATATACTGATGAACTTTTACAGTGATCATTTTGAATGGGGTGAACGCAAGAGACAAAAAGAGAAAGAATTGGTGTTTGCAGACATCGAATGCAGTATTGACGATGCAAGAAAATTTTCCCCGAACCTAATCTGTTTTGAACGTGAAGCCTCGGACGTGAAATATCACATTTGGGGTACATCCTGCATTCGCAAGTTTCTTGAAAAGCTTCTGACATGGCTGCAAGAAAAAGAAGAAAAGGAAGGAAAAAGAAATCAAGTCGAGTTCCAAGTTTATTTCCATAACTTTAGAGGGTTTGACGGGATGTTTATCATCAAACAACTCTATGATATGAACCTAAAGGTGTCGAAAGTCTTGATGTCAGGACAGAAGATTTTGTACTTTGAATGTGGCAATCTCAAGTTCAAGGATTCCATGTCCTTTTTGAACATGCCATTAGAGAAGTTTACAGACACTTTTGGCTTGACAGAGCTGAAGAAGGGGTACTTCCCACACAAGTTTAATACAGAAGAGAACCAGGACTACGAAGGAAGTATTCCAGAGCTGAAGTATTATGAAACTGACTTTATGAACACCAAGAAAAAAGAAGCTGTAGAGAAATGGCATGCAGAGGAAGTGATCAAAGGAGAGACGTAGTGGAACTTCAAAAAAGAACTGCTAGAATGTTGCCAGAGTGACGTTAAGTTGCTAAAAGAAGGTTGTTTGATTTTTGCCAGAGATTTTGAAAAGGAGTGTGGTTTTAACCCGCTAAAAGGAAACATTACGATAGCAAGTGCCTGCCATAACTTTTGGCGTAATAACCAGATGATTCCTTATTCCATTGCCGTTGAACCACCCGATGGATGGAGTGGAATAAAGCCAGCACAGAGCAAGATTGGTTTTCAATGGCTTCATGTACAAGACCAAAAGCTTGGTGGGAACCGTATCAGACACGCTGGGAACGGTGGCGAGCAAACCCTCATATTAGAATCGTGGGGAAAAGTAAGAGTGGATGGATACGACCCAATAAAAAAGACCGTGTATGAGTTTCACGGATGTGAGTTTCATGGCTGTAAAAAGTGTAAACCCCACAGTCGACACCTTAAAACATGGCATCACCCTGATCGGACAGTAGACGAAATGTATGAATTGACAAAAAAGAAGACAGAAGTGTTAAGGACGGCAGGGTACAAAGTCATTGAAGAGTGGGAATGTAAATTTGACCACAGGTGAAAGATTTGACGTGGGTGGCTCCTTTAAATCCCAAGGATGCATTGTTTGGGGGTCGCACAGGATTAAGTTGCTGTTATCACAAGACAGAAAATGGTGAAATCATTGACTATGTGGATTACACGTCCTTGTACCCATGGGTCAACAAATATGGAACGTATCCACTATGGCACCCGCTCATTATCAAAAATCCAACAGATCAGAATATATCTAACTACTTTGGAATCGCGCAAGTCGACATCATTGCGCCTGAGAACTTATTTCACCCAGTTTTGCAAATGAAAATGGATGAAAAGTGCATGTTCACACTGTGTGCAACCTGTGCCAAAGAACAGTTGAACCATCCATGGTTTGAACCGACTAATAAGTGTAGACATACAGAGAAAGAACGTACAATGACAGAGACGTGGTGTACAGAGGAAGTGAAAATGGCGGTACGTAAAGGTTACACAATTTTGAAGATTCATGAAGTCTGGCACTGGCCCGAAACGCAACGGAAGCAAAACCTGTTTGCGCCATACGTAAACAAATTTCTTAAAGCCAAACAAGAAAGCAGCGGCTGGCCGTTTGGTTGTGAGACCGATGAGGAACAAGAAACTTACATAGCAGAGTATGAAAAACATGAAGGAATTTTACTGGACAAAGAGAAGATTGTAGTCACCCAGGACGTAAAGCAGTAGCTAAAGTTATGCTGAACAATTTCTGGGGCAAATTTGGAGAAGGAGAATTGAAAATAAACCACAAACAAGAACTATAAAGAGAGTAGAAGATTGGGATAAACTGCTGATAGATGATACAGTGATTGTCAAAAGTGTCAATGTTTACAGTGAAGATGTGCTTGAAGTCACCACAGTGAAAAAAGAAGGTGCGTGTGCTCCGAATGCGAAAGGGAATATTTTTATTGTTAAAATTATATGATGCCTTGGATGTTCTCCAAGAACGGGTACTGTATTACGATACAAACTCGGTCATATACAAGAGCAAACCTGGTGAAGAGAAATTACCGCTGGGCAAATTTTTGGGCCAGCTTCCAGATGAGATTGGTGGTGACCACATACACGAATTTGGCGCAGCAGGCCGGAAGTCATATGGATACCTGATAAGCAAAGGAAAGGCAGATTGTAAAACAAAGGGAATCAAGAACAATCATGCAGTCAAGCAGGTCTTGAATTCCAATTCAATGATGCAACAAATCCAATTAGAGTTAAACAACCCCACAGATAGGAAACGTAGGTTAAAAACCACTATTTTAAACCATTTTGTGCGTAACAGCAAGATCAAAAGCATTCATTTGGAGGACATGGTGAAAATTTTCCAAGTCAATTGGGATAAACGTGTAGTTGACAGGACCACGGGGGTTACATACCCTTATGGCTTTGTGAGATTTCAATATGTATGTTATCTTGCAATCTTCTCACTAGATTAGTTTTTATATTTATGTAATAGTAGAGGTAAGGTAGCATGGAGGCGCCAACCCATCAATAAAGTGTGTTTTGTTACAAAATTGTGTGTTGACTGGTGTGAAAATTCCCACACCTTCAATGGCTAGGGTTAAATCAATGGGGTGCAATGCCTAGGGTTAAATCAATGGGGTGCAATGCTTAGGGTTAAATCAATGGGGCGTAATGCTTAGGGTTAAATCAATGGGGTGCAATGCTTAGGGTTAAATAAATGGGGCGCAATGCTTAGGGTTAAATCAATGGGGTGCAATGCTTAGGGTTAAATCAATGGGGTGCAATGCTTAGGGTTAAATCAATGGGGTGCAATGCTTAGGGTTAAATCAATGGGGTGCAATGCTTAGGGTTAAATAAATGGGGTGCAATGCTTAGGGGTAAATCAATGGGGTGCAATGCCTAGGGTTAAATCAATGGGGTGAAATGCCTACGGTTAAATCAGTGAGTGAAATGAAGTCCAAATCCTCATGGGACTAGGGTTTTACCCCAACTAGGAGAGGGACTTGGCACGAGTGCAAACAAAATCTGCGGACTCAATTTACTTCAATCATAAAGCAAGTGTCAATGTTGGTGTGTGTGTGTGTGTTCAAGACAATCAAAAATGCAGTCTGTGTCGATGCAAGATTTGGAACAGCTATCGTATTGGTAAGAAAAACGCCTGATGAGTTCCCATTGGTATAATATTTACAAACCCAGTGATTTCGGTAGAATTGACCAAATTAGCTGATCACGTTGTAGGAAATAATGATGCCGTACAAGAAATCCAACTAGTTCTCACAGCTCATCAACACCGAATCCCAGCATGGAATGAAAACTTGTTGATGTCAATGAGTGATGCTTTATTACGAGCAGTTCAACGTTGGATTACAAGTCAAAGGTATTGGATGAAAACACGATGTTATATTACCCTTCAAACTGTGGAACCTTTAGCACTCCCGTTAACAAGATGTTTAGGAGTGTTAACGAATATTCCAATCTTTGCGTTTTTTCCGTGGACAATATCTTTATCACGAACAATTTTAGCCATGTTAGATTGGCTAAGTTTTAACTGGTTACTGGCAAAACTTCATTCACCGGTCAATAAAATTGAATGGTTACCACAGTAATTCACGAAGAACTGTAACTTGCCTAAACATGTTTGTTCCCATGGGATGTGATAGGCATGCCCAGACATGCCTTGCTGACGTCATTACTCTGGAGAGTTTCGATAGAGTATAACAGCGAGTTGAAATTTGGGGAAACATTACACATTTGCATCATGCCAAAAGTAACGTATCCGCTTCCTAGTCCTACATGTGGGAAAGAAATAAGCAGAGGTCATTTTTTAATCATAAAAAACGCTGCTTTAAACTACAAATGTTGATACTGCTAATCAAGATTTACAAAGCCCCGCTTGCTAAGGAATAACAGTGAGTGACACCATACCCTGGACATGCTCACACATGCCCTGCTAACGTCATTACCCTAGGGAGTTTCGATGGAGTATAAAAATCTGAAAAATAGCTAGGACATGTGATTCGACCTCTTACAGGTAACAAACGTTTTGCAACATGCAACTTATGAGGTTTTTAGATCAGAAAGTGGAAGAGTACCGTCAATTCCAACATTTTTGGCTTTTTTATAAAGCAAGACTTCAACACAAAGAGGGAACCCTACCAGAATTCAAGGTCGATTTTTCAACCATTGGAACAGAGAAACCTCCAACAGAAGAGAAGGAATTCTATCACTTTTTCATACACTTTAGAGAAGAGAAAAAACCAAACAAGAATTATTTCAGAATCATGGCACTGGGATCTCAGTTGGTGAACAAGTTATCATTGTGGAAACTTACGCACCCAAACAAGACATTGATGGATGTGGCTATAGCCAAAGCAACGGGGAAACCATTTTGTGAGATTGTAAACATTCAATTACATCTCTAGTGTATGGTAAAAGCAGCTTGTTATTATAAAATAAACCAAGCTATCATGGACATGATTGCTGATGGACTCATTTCAGCATGGGATACATACTCGACGAACTTTGTTGCACATATCACAGTTCACAATGGATTTAACTAGCTAACTGGTTGGTTCAATAAAATTCACACATTTGTTACAGTTCAAGAGGTGTTATATTCATTGAGTGTTTACTAGTTGTTTACAAAGTTGGGAAACGTTTGCTTGTAAAATAGCTAATCCTTCTTGCAATTGAGCCATGGTAGGTTTCTTGGGTTTCTTCGGTAAGAGAGCCTGTGACTTTGGGTGTTTCTGACGTTGCCGACGTAGTCCCTGGCGCTGTTCCTTGAGTGTGTCATGACGTTCTTGATCTTGGGTGAGTTTCTTTTGCTCCTCGAGAACCATTTGATCTAAAATCACACATTGGACTTGATCACACGCTGCATTGACAATGGCTTGAGCTTCAGACGAATTCATTTTTGGGTAGGGTCGTATAGATTTCATTCGCTTAGGAAACGTACCATGCTTGAGATGTTTTCTGAAAGCTTTGATAACTTTTTCACGGTACTTGATTCGTGCATGGATGGCCATAAGTTTCTGTCTTTGCCCTCTTAGCATAGCTTTCTTAGTTTTTTCGGGTAGGTTCAGACATATCCATGGAGTTGTTTTCTTCGATAGCGGACATGTTACTTAAAGGTTCAGAGACAACAGTGGGTTCTCCTATAGCAGACATAACGTTGATGTTACCTCGACAAGATCACATGTGAAAATGATGCCTTAGGGTGAGGACTGATTCAATTTATACCCTACGATGCAGTCAGATAGCAATAGTGTTTTCTGTGACACAAGTCTCCTCAGAAATCGTATTAAAATGGGGTGAGTGTGAATTAATCATTCATTTAAATCGCGTAAAATACCTGTTTGATAGGCGTACGTTGATCACTATAATTAATTCTCTCGTATTCAGTAAATTATTGTATTGTTCATCAGTTTGGGCTAATACCACCAAGAAAAACATCGAGCTATTACAGACAGTGCAAAATTTTGCAGCCCGGATAGTTTCTGGAACGAGGAAATTTGATCATGTTACACCTATTCTTAAGCAGTTACAGTGGCTGCCAATTGTTAAACAACTTGAGGTTAGGGATGCTACCATGGTATTTAAACGGTTAAATGGACTTGCACCTCCATATCTTTGTCAGAAGTCTAAAACCAGATCGGAAGTGCACAACTGCAACACTAGGAATAGGGACCGCCTACATATACCACTCTGTAAGACGGCTGCAGGTCAGCGCGCGTTTACCTTCAGAAGCCAAAGGCTGTGGAATAGTCTCCCAGACGAGTTTCAGTCTATCACTAATTTAGATGTATTTAAGGTTAAAATAAAACAGCATTTTTTAAGGGTATTTTTGGAAAACTAAGTTTTAGATATTTGACATTGTGAATTAAGCTGAAAAGATTTTTTGAGGAGATTAATAAAGTTATTATTATCATTATTAACACACGTTATCATGTGGGTAGGAGGGTATAGTGAGATATAGCAGAATTAGAAGCAGAACGTGAGGAGAGAGAATTGTTGGCTAAAAACGAAGATAAACTACACTGGCTAGAGTTAGCGCTTGATGACCCTATGTTTAAAGTCAGTTATACAAGAATATTCGGATCCAATTTGTACGTCGTTGACATAACCCAACACCCACCGTCAAAAGAAGGAGCCCGCAACTTTGATTTTGAAGTTGTGTATCCTCTGTATCAAGGATTGAATGACATTTTCGAGACGAGAAAAACATCCAAGACTTCTCAGATCAAAATCAAAGTCTCTTCCCGAGAACATTGGTGACATATGTGTGAATTCTCACCAGACCAGTGGTCTTATGCAAAAATGGATGAAATCATAGAGGCCTTAACAGATCAGTTAACCATAAAACAAGACTTAAACCGAGGATTGCTGATGAGCCTGTCTTTCCATGAGGAGTAGCACTTTGCGGTAAAAGTCAGCAACTTAAAATTGTAACGTGTAGAAAAAGTCTGCGAATAAAATTGGGTTGAAATGTGTGTCACAGTATTTGAGATCTCATGACCGTGAACCGTTTTTACCCGTCCGTCAACCCAAATCAACCTGTCATCAACCTTCATCAACCTGTCATCATCCTGTCATCAATCTATATCAACCTGACATTAAACTGACATTAAGCTCACATCATCCTGTCATCAACCCGATACTATAAATAGAAACCAAACACTTTTGCATCGCTTTCATTTGCGTTAAGACTTCATTGCGTCAAGATGCAATACAAGTACAGACGAGTGTGCCCTATATGTTGCAAACCAAATTTACTTTTCTTGGCAAATCATTTATGTCAAGTGCATAACCTAGCCAGTGAAGAACGAAAACCCTGGCTAAAATCAGCGATATTTTCTCATCAAGTGACTCCTTCGTTATCACCAAGAGTTCAACCTCAAGGATTGTATACCCCTCACATTTTACAACATGGAATACCACAGTACCCTTTGGGTATGAATCCTCAATTTACAGATCACCCAAGTCAACCTCAAAGTATTAAACCGAAATCCCAAAAGGTAGCCAAGATCGAAACAAGTCAGTGTTTAGAGACCAAACCTTACCCTGACTTTAAGTTTAACCACATGTTCTCGATGCTCGTCATTGGCTCAAGTCAATGTGGTAAAAAACACTTTGTGGAACAAGTGTTAACCAAATCATGCATCAAATATCCGAACAAGAAACCGAGACGTATTTACTGGTTTTTTAACCAGTGGCAACCTCGCTATACGTCCTTGAAATCAGCACTCTGTGATGAGATACAGTTTACCCAAGGCTTACCTGAGCTGAGTGAAGACTTACATGAAATCAACCCAAAGTTTAACAATGTGCTGGTGTTTGATGATCTCATGAGTCAAGCCATAGATAGCCCCGTGTTATCAAAATTGTTTACGCAGGGGAGACATCGTAATGCGAGTGTCATTTTATTGCTACAAAACATGTTTCCCAAGGGAAAATTTAACACAGATATTGGCAGAAATGCGCAGTATATGGTTTTGTTTCGCAGCCCTAGTGGCAGAAAACAAATTGACATTATCGCAGAGCGGATTTTTGCCAAAGACCGCCTAAACTTTATGAACGTGTATGGAAGCGTAAGTGCAAAGCCTTACGGGTATATTTTGATCGACAACCAGCCGAAAACAACGAGTGATAAACAAGTGGTCTCCGATGTCTTTGGCCACTGTCAAAGCTACCCTCACATAACGACAGGTACCCACCTAGCCTCAGAGGTAACCCAAGGTACACCTGAAACGGTATTTCGAAAAAGATGTATAGATCAGTCAGACGTCAAGAATCTGCTCACTAAGAAACCACGGAAGCAGTCAAAACCTACGAAACAGCGAGTGAAAACGAAACCAGAGACTAAGAAGAAGAAACAACCAAAGCGTACAAAACCAGCCATCTATAATCTCAAGTTTATTGTAACACCACCAAGAGAAAGCTCTCAGGAGGAACAGTTTAACTCCGAAGAGGAACAGTTGAGTTCTGAGGACGATTCGTTAAACGCCGTAACGACAACCTTCCACGAGGAACTTATTACAATTGCTAGACAACACAAGGGATTCGGTCCTAAAATCATGTACGAATAACCTACAACACATTGTAATAATAAAACATGTTTTTAAAAAACTTACACACGGTCTCTACCTCTTTTTGCGTACTAAATCGCCAATTTCCCATACATGTTACTATAGCGGACCGCGGAGGAAACCTCATTTTTAGTTTAACGAATGTAGTGGCTACAAGACGAATCCCATTGACCTGAGTTCAACAACTAAACCCTGTAGACCAAAAGCTTTCACTATCCCACTAGTTCAATCTACGAAAAGACAGCAGACAAAGTAACCACGATCGATGCACGATCGATACTCAAATCAACACTTAACAATGACCTCTAAGATGCGGTGTTTTACTTCATGTTAAGGTTATCAACATGTTAGGGTGTAGAACGTAACTATTTCCGAGGAGACCACGAGCACTCTCCGAGTGTCCGATCACTCTCCGAGTGCTCTTTTGGTTTCGTCATCGACACAATGACGTAATGCTTAGAAATTGAATACATTATCCCTCAGTAGTATTGGTGGTTAGTTTAGACCACGTAGTACCTTATGTAATAGTCACTGAACTAACCACCAATACTACTGCGAGATAATGTATTCAATTTCTAAGCATTACGTCATCAAAGCATGATGTGAGCTTAATGTCAGTTTAATGTCAGGTTGATATAGATTGATGACAGGATGATGACAGGTTGATGAAGGTTGATGACAGGTTGCTTTGGGCTGATGGACGGGTAAAAACGGTTCACGGTCATGAGATCTCAAATACTGTGACACACATTTCAACCCAATTTTATTCGCAGACTTTTTCTACACGTTACAATTTTAAGTTGCTGACTTTTACCGCAAAGTGCTACTCCTCATGGAAAGACAGGCTCATCAGCAATCCTCGGTTTAAGTCTTGTTTCATGATTAACTGATCTGTTAAGGCCTCTATGATTTCATCCATTTTTGCATAAGACCACTGGTCTGGTGAGAATTCACACATATGTCACCAATGTTCTCGGGAAGAGACTTTGATTTTGATCTGAGAAGTCTTGGATGTTTTTCTCGTCTCGAAAATGTCATTCAATCCTTGATACAGAGGATACACAACTTCAAAATCAAAGTTGCGGGCTCCTTCTTTTGACGGTGGGTGTTGGGTTATGTCAACGACGTACAAATTGGATCCGAATATTCTTGTATAACTGACTTTAAACATAGGGTCATCAAGCGCTAACTCTAGCCAGTGTAGTTTATCTTCGTTTTTAGCCAACAATTCTCTCTCCTCACGTTCTGCTTCTAATTCTGCTATATCTCACTATACCCTCCTACCCACATGATAACGTGTGTTAAATGAATGATTAATTCACACTCACCCCATTTTAATACGATTTCTGAGGAGACTTGTGTCACAGAAAACACTATTGCTATCTGACTGCATCGTAGGGTATAAATTGAATCAGTCCTCACCCTAAGACATCATTTTCACATGTGATCTTGTCGAGGTAACATCAACGTTATGTCTGCTATAGGAGAACCCACTGTTGTCTCTGAACCTTTAAGTAACATGTCCGCTATCGAAGAAAACAACTCCATGGATATGTCTGAACCTACCCGAAAAAACTAAGAAAGCTATGCTAAGAGGGCAAAGACAGAAACTTATGGCCATCCATGCACGAATCAAGTACCGTGAAAAAGTTATCAAAGCTTTCAGAAAACATCTCAAGCATGGTACGTTTCCTAAGCGAATGAAATCTATACGACCCTACCCAAAAATGAATTCGTCTGAAGCTCAAGCCATTGTCAATGCAGCGTGTGATCAAGTCCAATGTGTGATTTTAGATCAAATGGTTCTCGAGGAGCAAAAGAAACTCACCCAAGATCAAGAACGTTATGACACACTCAAGGAACAGCGCCAGGGACTACGTCGGCAACGTCAGAAACACCCAAAGTCACAGGCTCTCTTACCGAAGAAACCCAAGAAACCTACCATGGCTCAATTGCAAGAAGGATTAGCTATTTTACAAGCAAACGTTTCCCAACTTTGTAAACAACTAGTAAACACTCAATGAATATAACACCTCTTGAACTGTAACAAATGTGTGAATTTTATTGAACCAACCAGTTAGCTAGTTAAATCCATTGTGAACTGTGATATGTGCAACAAAGTTCGTCGAGTATGTATCCCATGCTGAAATGAGTCCATCAGCAATCATGTCCATGATAGCTTGGTTTATTTTATAATAACAAGCTGCTTTTACCATACACTAGAGATGTAATTGAATGTTTACAATCTCACAAAATGGTTTCCCCGTTGCTTTGGCTATAGCCACATCCATCAATGTCTTGTTTGGGTGCGTAAGTTTCCACAATGATAACTTGTTCATCAACTGAGATCCCAGTGCCATGATTCTGAAATAATTCTTGTTTGGTTTTTTCTGTTCTCTAAAGTGTATGAAAAAGTGATAGAATTCCTTCTCTTCTGTTGGAGGTTTCTCTGTTCCAATGGTTGAAAAATCGACCTTGAATTCTGGTAGGGTTCCCTCTTTGTGTTGAAGTCTTGCTTTATAAAAAAGCCAAAAATGTTGGAATTGACGGTACTCTTCCACTTTCTGATCTAAAAACCTCATAAGTTGCATGTTGCAAAACGTTTGTTACCTGTAAGAGGTCGAATCACATGTCCTAGCTATTTTTCAGATTTTTATACTCCATCGAAACTCCCTAGGGTAATGACGTTAGCAGGGCATGTGTGAGCATGTCCAGGGTATGGTGTCACTCACTGTTATTCCTTAGCAAGCGGGGCTTTGTAAATCTTGATTAGCAGTATCAACATTTGTAGTTTAAAGCAGCGTTTTTTATGATAAAAGAAATGACCTCTGCTTATTTCTTTCCCACATGTAAGACAAGGAAGCGGATACGTTACTTTTGGCATGATGCAAATGTGTAATGTTTCCCCAAATTTCAACTCGCTGTTATACTCTATCGAAACTCTCCAGGGTAATGACGTCAGCAAGGCATGTCTGGGCATGCCTATCACATCCCATGGGAACAAACATGTTTAGACAAGTTACAGTTCTTCGTGAATCACTGTGATAACCAATTTAATTTTATTGACCGGTGAATGAAGTTTTGCCAGCAACCAGTTAAAACTCAGCCAATCTAAGATGGCTTAAATTGTTCGTGATAAAGATATTGCCCACGGAAAAAACGCTAAACATCTTGTTAACGGGAGTGCTAAAGGTTCCACAGTTTGAAGGGTAATATAACATCGTGTTTTCATCGAATACCTTTGACTTGTAATGCAACGTTGAACTGCTCGTAATAAAGCATCACTCATTGTCATCAACAAGTTTTCATTCCATGCTGGGATTCGGTGTTGATGAGCTGTGAGAACTAGTTGGATTTCTTGTACGGCATCATTATTTCCTACAACGTGATCAGTTAATTTGGTCAATTCTACCGAAATCACTGGGTTTGTAAATATTATACCAATGAGAACTCATCCGGCGTTTTTCTTGCCAATACGATAGCTGTTCCAAATCTTGCATCGACACAGACTGCATTTTTGATTGTCTTGAACGCACACACACCAACATTGACACTTGCTTTGTGACTGAAGTAAAAGGAGTCCGCAGATTTTGTTTGCACTCGTGCCAAGTCGCTCTCCTAGTTGGGGTAAAACCCTAGTCCCATGAGGATTTGGACTTCATTTCACTCACTGATTTAACCCTAGGCATTTCACCCCATTGATTTAACCCTAAGCATTGCACCCCATTGATTTAACCCTAAGCATTGCACCCCATTGATTTAACCCTAAGCATTGCACCCCATTGATTTAACCCTAAGCATTGCACCCCATTGATTTAACCCTAAGCATTGCACCCCATTGATTTAACCCTAAGCATTGCACCCCATTGATTTAACCCTAAGCATTGCACCCCATTGATTTAACCCTAAGCATTGCACCCCATTGATTTAACCCTAAGCATTGCACCCCATTGATTTAACCCTAAGCATTGCACCCCATTGATTTAACCCTAAGCATTGCACCCCATTGATTTAACCCTAAGCATTGCACCCCATTGATTTAACCCTAAGCATTGCACCCCATTGATTTAACCCTAAGCATTGCACCCCATTGATTTAACCCTAAGCATTGCACCCCATTGATTTAACCCTAAGCATTGCACCCCATTGATTTAACCCTAAGCATTGCACCCCATTGATTTAACCCTAAGCATTGCACCCCATTGATTTAACCCTAAGCATTGCACCCCATTGATTTAACCCTAAGCATTGCACCCCATTGATTTAACCCTAAGCATTGCACCCCATTGATTTAACCCTAAGCATTGCACCCCATTGATTTAACCCTAAGCATTGCACCCCATTGATTTAACCCTAAGCATTGCACCCCATTGATTTAACCCTAAGCATTGCACCCCATTGATTTAACCCTAAGCATTGCACCCCATTGATTTAACCCTAAGCATTGCACCCCATTGATTTAACCCTAAGCATTGCACCCCATTGATTTAACCCTAAGCATTGCACCCCATTGATTTAACCCTAAGCATTGCACCCCATTGATTTAACCCTAAGCATTGCACCCCATTGATTTAACCCTAAGCATTGCACCCCATTGATTTAACCCTAGGCATTGCACCCCATTGATTTAACCCTAGCCATTGAAGGTGTGGGAATTTTCACACCAGTCAACACACAATTTTGTAACAAAACACACTTTATTGATGGGTTGGCGCCTCCATGCTACCTTACCTCTACTATTACATAAATATAAAAACTAATCTAGTGAGAAGATTGCAAGATAACATACATATTGAAATCTCACAAAGCCATAAGGGTATGTAACCCCCGTGGTCCTGTCAACTACACGTTTATCCCAATTGACTTGGAAAATTTTCACCATGTCCTCCAAATGAATGCTTTTGATCTTGCTGTTACGCACAAAATGGTTTAAAATAGTGGTTTTTAACCTACGTTTCCTATCTGTGGGGTTGTTTAACTCTAATTGGATTTGTTGCATCATTGAATTGGAATTCAAGACCTGCTTGACTGCATGATTGTTCTTGATTCCCTTTGTTTTACAATCTGCCTTTCCTTTGCTTATCAGGTATCCATATGACTTCCGGCCTGCTGCGCCAAATTCGTGTATGTGGTCACCACCAATCTCATCTGGAAGCTGGCCCAAAAATTTGCCCAGCGGTAATTTCTCTTCACCAGGTTTGCTCTTGTATATGACCGAGTTTGTATCGTAATACAGTACCCGTTCTTGGAGAACATCCAAGGCATCATATAATTTTAAGCTTGCCAAGGCTGTTGTGAAAAATGCAATAAAAATATTCCCTTTCGCATTCGGAGCACACGCACCTTCTTTTTTCACTGTGGTGACTTCAAGCACATCTTCACTGTAAACATTGACACTTTTGACAATCACTGTATCATCTATCAGCAGTTTATCCCAATCTTCTACTCTCTGTATAGTTCTTGTTTGTGGTTTATTTTCTCCTTCTCCAAATTTGCCCCAGAAATTGTTCAGCATAACTTTAGCTACTGCTTTACGTCCTGGGTTGACTACAATCTTCTCTTTGTCCAGTAAAATTCCTTCATGTTTTTCATACTCTGCTATGTAAGTTTCTTGTTCCTCATCGGTCTCACAACCAAACGGCCAGCCGCTGCTTTCTTGTTTGGCTTTAAGAAATTTGTTTACGTATGGCGCAAACAGGTTTTGCTTCCGTTGCGTTTCGGGCCAGTGCCAGACTTCACCACGTCCCTGTCATTGTACGTTCTTTCTCTGTATGTCTACACATATTAGTCCGTTCAAAACATGGATGTTTCAACTGTTCTTTGGCACAGGTTGCACACAGTGTGAACATGCACTTTTCATCCATTTTCATTGGCAAAACTGGGTGAAATAAGTTCTCAGGCGCAATGATGTCGACTTGCGCGATTCCAAAGTAGTTAGATGTATTCTGATCTGTTGGATTTTTGATAATGAGCGGGTGCCCTAGTGGATACGTTCCATATTTGTTGACCCATGGGTACAAGGACGTGTAATCCACATAGTCAATGATTTCACCATTTTCTGTCTTGTGATAACAGCAACTTAATCCTGTGCGACCCCCAAACAATGCATCCTTGGGATTTAAAGGAGCCACCCACGTCAAATCTTTCACCTGTGGTCAAATTTACATTCCCACTCTTCAATGACTTTGTACCCTGCCGTCCTTAACACTTCTGTCTTCTTTTTTGTCAATTCATACATTTCGTCTACTGTCCGATCAGGGTGATGCCATGTTTTAAGGTGTCGACTGTGGGGTTTACACTTTTTACAGCCATGAAACTCACACCCGTGAAACTCATACACAGTCTTTTTTATTGGGTCGTATCCATCCACTCTTACTTTTCCCCACGATTCTAATATGAGGGTTTGCTCGCCACCGTTCCCAGCGTGTCTGATACGGTTCCCACCAAGCTTTTGGTCTTGTACATGAAGCCATTGAAAACCAATCTTGCTCTGTGCTGGCTTTATTCCACTCCATCCATCGGGTGGTTCAACGGCAATGGAATAAGGAATCATCTGGTTATTACGCCAAAAGTTATGGCAGGCACTTGCTATCGTAATGTTTCCTTTTAGCGGGTTAAAACCACACTCCTTTTCAAAATCTCTGGCAAAAATCAAACAACCTTCTTTTAGCAACTTAACGTCACTCCGGTAATATTCTAGCAGTTCTTTTTTGAAGTTCCACTACGTCTCTCCTTTGATTACTTCCTCTGCATGCCATTTCTCTACAGCTTCTTTTTTCTTGGTGTTCATACAGTCAGTTTCATAATACTTCAGCTCTGGAATACTTCCTTCGTAGTCCTGGTTCTCTTCTGTATTAAACTTGTGTGGGAAGTACCCCTTCTTCAGCTCTGTCAAGCCAAAAGTGTCTGTAAACTTCTCTAATGGCATGTTCAAAAAGGACATGGAATCCTTGAACTTGAGATTGCCACATTCAAAGTACAAAATCTTCTGTCCTATCAGCAAGACTTTCGACACCTTTAGGTTCATATCATAGAGTTGTTTGATGATAAACATCCCGTCAAACCCTCTAAAGTTATGGAAATAAACTTGGAACTCGACTTGATTTCTTTTTCCTTCTTTTTCTTCTTTTTCTTGCAGCCATGTCAGAAGCTTTTCAAGAAACTTGCGAATGCAGGATGTACCCCAAATGTGATATTTCACGTCCGAGGCTTCACGTTCAAAACAGATTAGGTTCGGGGGAAATTTTCTTGCATCGTCAATACTGCATTCGATGTCTGCAAACACCAATTCTTTCTCTTTTTGTCTCTTGCGTTCACCCCATTCAAAATGATCACTGTAAAAGTTCATCAGTATATTCTCTGGAATCTCTGTAAAATCCACGCCTAAGTCTTGTAATTTTTTCTTTACTTCATCGATTGATTCTTGTCTAGTTGGACCTGCTTGTTCTTGCAATGGGGTGTTTTTGTCTTTTCTCTTCGTCTCTTTCTTTGTAGGTGATCGGTATTTTCGCGACATCTTGAACTACATCACCCTCTGTAGTGGACATTAGTTTGATGGCCTCCAGGCATTGTTCTTCTGATTTGTGCTTGATCTCCCTACGTTTATGTTTCCTGTATATATCACTCACGATGTAACATTTGTGACTATACAAGTCAACATAGTCCAAACAATTACAACACTGTCCGTGGCCACATTTATGTTGCACTCCTTCTTTGTAAGACATAAGACATGTCTTACATTTTTTGTAAATCTCACACACACTTTTGAATGTTTCCTTGGGTGGAATCGTGATATCGTTTTGTATCTCTACTTGTTCCCTCAAATCTTTTTCCATTTTGCTTTCTTCCTGTTAGGTTGAATCAAATGTGCTTGGTAGCAGTCTTCACCATAGAACTGTCTGTTACATTCTTTACATGTGATTGTCGGGTTACTCCTTCCTTTGAACTCATTACATCCTTGGGAATGTTCATTCCTACGACGTTTACAGCTGGGGGCAATTTGCATGTAAACAGTTATGGTGCCTTGCATCTTCGTGATCGTATCCTTTGCAGCGGTAACGACAAAATTTACTACGATTCATGATAGGGGCGACGCTGTATAATCCATCATAATGTGCTTTTGTCTCGCCTTCACCATCTTCATAATAGGTTTTCACCAGTTGAATAACATTAGGAGCATTTTTGTAAGCTTCCCCTGTAAATATAACACCACCACGTACTGGGTCGACGACGATCACCTGATAACCCTTAGGTCCCAAGTAGTTCTGAAATTGTTCTATGGCCTGAAACCCGCATGGGCATTCTGGCACCCCCGCTGCTTTGTATAGCTCTCTTGCCAATTTTAATTGCTGTGTTTTCTTGCCTCTGTTTTTACGTACGTTTTCCAAACAGTTCGGCTCACCCGCTTTATGTTTCGCATACTCTCGCATCACAACAATTGCACCGCCACAGCATAACTCATCGTTGTTTTTCACTTCATACACACAGCGCACCTCACTGACGACTTCTTGCCATATTTTTTCACCCGGTTTGTAACCTGATTTTTTCCCGCCTTTAACTTCACGGCGTATTAGGGTCATCGACATAACCCAGCATAGCTTGTGTGCGTTCGGTTCGCTGATAGTAGTCATCTGCAGGTGCGTGCCAAGTTTCTCCAGTCAGACCTGTTTCTTTGAAATGTTCTTTGCTACCGAGTTGGAAGGCTAAATCATACTTAGTTTTGTCAATGTTTATGTCATCCATTAAATTATCCATACCAGTCACCAATGCATGAACGGCTTCTACCCCCAAATCTTCATCAGGTTTTGCTTTACGACGTTGATCCAGGGTAAAGGTAAATTTCTGATCAATCACTTTCCTTTTTTCCAACTTTTCTGCTTCCCCATTTTGTCAATTTTGGCTTGAAACAATGGATCCGTACCGTCATCAGACGTATCAGACTTTTCAGTTTCATCCTCCTGGTCGTTCTTTGGAACCTTCACATCAGGACTGCCTTCATCAGCTACACGTTTGGTACCTCGTGTACTCACAGCACCACCAGTCTGGTGTTCAACACTTAATCTTGTAACTTTGTCAGCATGCAAGAGTTCCAAACGGTCTAGTTCATGATTCACGGACGCTTTTCGTTTGGCTTCGTCATAGTGAAACTTGCTGACATGCTTGAGCATATCATCTTTTCTTGAAAATTTGGAGTTGCAGTATATACATGGTGCTGGGTCTATTTTCCTCCCGCAATATTTCTTACGTCTAGAGAAATTACTCCGGTTGTTGATTTTCGTTGCACAGATCGGACATGGCCTCGGATAAGTAATCATTATGGTAACAGCTGTGATCAGTACAACGTTTTGTAATCAAATGAAAAAAGTAGTCGGTGTCCGCCTTTTATACTCTATTGAAATCTAGAGGATGACGTTATGTTCTAAAAATAGTATCAAATTTTGCTTAGTCAGCAAATCAAATGTGGCGTCATCGGTCTTGCCCAAACTTGCCCATGATTATTCAACCGTTACTCTGTTAAGAATGACTGATTTAAGGTTTAACATTGAACTCGACTGATTTAGCCCTCAGCATTAAACTCTACTGATTTAGCCCTCAGCATTAAACTCTACTGATTTAACCCTCAACATTGAACTCGACTGATTTAGCCCTTAACATTGAACTCTACTGATTTAGCCCTCAACATTAAACTCTACTGATTTAGCCCTCAACATTGAACTCTACTGATTTAGCCCTCATCATTGAACTCGACTGATTTAGCCCTCAACATTAAACTCGACTGGTTTAGCCCTCATCTTTTTAACTCGATTGATTAAGGGTTAAAACATTTCACTAAGTTGGATAGCCCCACTTAAATTTTGCTTCTACTCCGTTTGCGTCCTTAACAACCAATGTTGTCCGCGGTGTCCGTTAAAAGTTGTCCGGTTGCTAGGCATTTTTGTCCGCCCATATGCAACCTTGTACTACTGATTAAGGCTGATCTGAAATGATACATACCACCCCAAGACTTGTCAGCATATCCACCAAATATGTAACTAATGCTTACAAGGACTGGACCAAGACTTGTCAGGATATCCACCAAATATGTAACTACCGACTTGGATGATGGTTACAGTGGGACCCTTTCCATCACAGTTACTGTGGAATGTTGATGCCGCCCAACCATCTGTCTTAGCGTGCCAACACCTCACAAACCTGCTACGGCCTGTAGTCTGGCGGACTGAGTCTAAATATGAATTCAGCTGATCAAGGTACTTGCTGTCAAGAGTGCTAAGGATGGTGGATCCGGCAAGGCCATCTAAAGAATTTATTTTCCAAATAAAAAATAAAAAAAATAAATAAAAAACAGGAGAAAGATGAAAGTTTTTTACGACCTCTTCACTGTTAAAACTTAGCATGCACACTAGATCAGTGTCAAACACACACAAAAAAATTAAAACATTCGTAGATACTGAATCGCGGATTGCAGGGAACAGTTCGGCATTTCCTCTGTAATTTAATGTCAAATCTGCTTAATCAGGGATTGTTTTGACTGCTTTGCGTGCGTCTTAGTATTCTCCATCATTAGTTACTTTAGCAACGTACTGATAATAAACTTCATAGTGCTTTGTTGGTATAACTTTGGCTTTAAGCTACTCTGCAATGAAAGCCGTTTTACTAACCAAATTAGTTTAGGGACGCTTCAATCAATGATACACGTACATTACACTCACTTTAGTTTTTTTTTTGTTAATTAATAAGTGTTCATTGAAGAGAACTTTTTGCATTCTTGGGTAGTGGTTATGTCTAAAGTTTAAGCAAATGGTCTCTTTAAGAGTAAAAACACTCAGCAGTACAAATAAGGTAGATTCAAGGCATAAAAAGGTAATAGGCCCTCTGGGAAGATGCCTCACAACCTGTTGACAGTCCTTTCTCAAAAACGACTTTGCTTATTATACAAGCTCCCTAATACGTGACAGTGCAATGTTACCCGAAAATGTTGACCGCTCGACCAGGCTTAATTTCATCAATTTGTGCAAGTACGAGAAATTTTTTTTTACGGCCTTTTACGGCTGATCGCTCAGCAAATTAAAATGAGAACATCTTGTAATTTCGAGTTACGCTGTGATGCATCTTATATCATCAAGCAACGTGTTTCTTTTGTAATGGTTCTAACCACTCGGTCAGTTACCCTGGAGGTAGAATGTTGGCGAGATTCACTCTTTCAGCTCCTTATTGTGCACTCGAACTAAAGCAATATCTTAACACTGGATGCGGTTTGAGGCACTTAATAGTCTTTCCTACTGACTTATACCTTTAACTTCAATGAAGGTGTCAGCCTCTGACTTAAACACCCCAGCGTTTGTTGCAACACAACTGTGAATCCCTTTGTCATTCACTGTGACCCTTTTGATCGCCAAATCGTCATCAATTTGTTGGCTCCTCCCAACTGGCAGTTGACCTCCCTGCTTTTTCCAGGTGACGACTGGTAGAGGATCACCAGTAGCGCTGCAGTTTAAAACCAATATACCACCAACCCACGCGACAACTTTAGCGGGTGGTTTAACAGCGAACCGAGGAGGAGAAACAACAACGAAGAGAGTTTTCGTCTCAACCCGTCCTAACAGGTTTGATGCCGCACAGTAGTAGAGGTCAGAGTCATCTTTACGAACATGTAGTATTTGTAATGCACTGTTGTTGTACTTCACCCTTCCCTGGGGTAATGGACCGGATGACTTTCTCCAAGAGACCACTGGCGCAGGATACCCAGTCACGTGACAGGATGGAAGAGTATAACTACTTCTTTCAATAGCATAATGAGGTCCCGGATGAAGAGAAACTTGGGGGTGAACTACAACAAAGAAAGGAATTAAGACCTAGACTTAAAAGTTTTAGCCCAAGTAACTGAATTCGGTTCCTGAAACATCATTTTTTGTAAGTTCATCTTTCAGTATAGAACTTTTATTTTTTTTAAAAAAACTCTTGTTTGTTGGTCTGTTTGATTGTTTACAATTTAATGTGGAAAACTGCCTTAGAGCTTATTAGCTAAGCTTTGAAATGCATCAGTAGCGTAGGTAGCAAACGATATCCAGTTTTATTTATTTTACTTTTTTGTGAAAGAATCTAACCGAGCCAGACAGGTAGCAGCATCCAGGCAAAAATGTTCCTGCATTTTAACTATCTCATAGCGATCTTACCATTTACCATCAGCTGCACCAGTGCCTGGGCTTGTCCTAAAATGTTCACTGCTGAACAGTTGTATGTACCCGAATCACTTCCTTGCACATTCTTCAGAAGCATTTTTCCTCCTGAAACCACTGTCTGACTGTACTGTCCGATCGTTTTACTCCACACTATGACAGGATCAGGATTACCACTCACTGAACAATGAAACGACACTGAGCCACCTTCGTTAACTGTCAGCGTTTTAGGTGACACAGCAACAACAGGAGCTGAAATCGATTCACCAGGTTCTCCTTTAGCTCCCGGCATGCCTGCAGGTCCAATGTCTCCTTTTTTTCCCTTGCGTCCAGCTTCACCCTTCGGACCTGCTGGTCCCATGATGCCTTGCTTGCCACTTTTTCCAGGAGATCCCATAATGCCTTGGTCCCCTTTGTGTCCTCTTCTTCCCCGGGATCCTTTGTCTCCCCTTGGTCCCGGTGGACCGGGAGGGCCTGGGAGACAGCTATCGCCATTTGAATGACACAGTTGAGGTTTTAGCTCGGATAACAGTCTGTTTATTTTCAGAATTGTTTCCCTGTCAACTGTGATTTTAGCTCCCGTGGTGTTTTTCAGTGAATCGGCTGCTCGCCTATTCCTGTAGGGCTTGACATATTCAGTTTCTACAATTAACGTTTATAATAAGTTAGTGCTAAAGACCAAAACAGAGGACCTTTTACTTAGTTAATCTTAGTAAAAACCCTTCAATGCAGATCTATATGACCTTCGAGTGGCTTATGTCGGATCTTTGCTTAAAGGACGAGGCATACACAGTGCGTAGCGTGCTTGTTCCTTCGAGTGGCCTATGCCTTTAGGCAGAAATTGGGCACAAATTAGGTCATCATTACTTAGTTTAGAGCGTGTTTCGAACTCGCATATTCCTATTTGATTTTTATCCTTTTGGAATTGAAACGATAACCACGTTCGTAGGCTCCCGTAGTCCCCTTGAAAACTATACTTGATTCCAGACCAAAATGGGCAAAGAGTATACCAGTTTTCAGAACAAAAAGGCCCTAAAACGCTACTATACCCTTTGGGGTGGCACTTACCTAAATGATTTACATAAACAACAAGGAACGTTTTAATGGCATACAGACTAAATAAATAAGGAATATACGCATTAAGGACATCAGATTAGATAACATTAACATTTCTTATAAGAAAACTTGCTGATTGAGCTGAGATTGAGTGAGAAGCCTGAAATGATAATTACCCGTCCGAAAGTTTTTTTATGCTGTCTGCTTGATCGATACTGTAAACACACCACCTCAATTACACAAAAATGTTCGTCATTTTTAATTTCAGCTGTCATTTGAAACAATAAGACTGTTCAGCTACTTTTCAGAAACAAAGATCATTACTGGTGATCGATTGTTGTTTTTTTAATATTTCTTCGCTACAAAGGAAACAAATGGTGACCTGTTCACCTTCGGTTTTCTTTACCTCTGCGCCACGAACACGCAAAGACAAGATATCTACCGTATATGCAAAATTTTCTGCACTCGCAAGATTTTTTGTTAAAAAATATATAAAATAAACATTCTGTATGATGCTCTTATTATAAAATATTGAACCAGAATAGAGAAGACTTACCATGAGTATTCTTAGTTAACTTGTCACGGTTTGGAACATCAGGAGGCATATTCTCCCGTTTGTTTTCAAGATCGTTTATTCTCTTCTTCTGTTCGTTCAGCTCCAATTCTACTCTCAGAAAACCGGCGCAGTAAAACACAATCGACAAGACAGAAAGAATCGAGGAAAAGGAAGGCAAACTCTGCTTCTGAGAAGCCATGGCTTAGTTACTGTTTGATTAGTCCGCATGAGACAATGAATG